>JANSVA010000008.1:38653228-38667297 GCA_025504915.1 Erythroxylum reticulatum | reverse complement strand
AATCCGCCTACCACTTGGCAATTTTTCCGGTCCAGAAAATTTTCTAAAATTCTCCAAAAATGCAAAACACACAAAGATTCGCTCTAATTAAAATTTTAAGCACAATATCATATTTTTCACAATAAACACATATGCCGGGAAATGTCATGAATGCATGTACCGTCATATGCATATACCAAAACTTGCCATTCATATATATATAGAGGCCATAACATGCATGCTCGTGCTGAGATAAGTTTACACACTCATAACCCGTTCCAATTTACTATTTTACCCTTCCCATCGGTGATGGGATGTTACACAAGTTCTTTCTAAGTTGTGGCCTAAACAAAAGTGAATATGATAAAGTTTATGGATGCGAATATGCAAAGGAGTTGTGAGACATATTAGCCATTACATATGAAGGCACAAATCAAGTGAAAGAGACCAAGATTAGTATTCTTGTTCATCAGTATGAGCTGTTCAAGGTGAAATATGAGGAGACTATTGATCAGATGTTTAGATGATTCCAAATGATTGTTAACAGATTTAAAGCTCTTGAGAGAATCTACGATAATCAAGATCATGTCAGAATGATTCTTAAAAGTATTCCAAAAAGATGGAGACCTAATAACCTGAAGCTAGATGAATTGTTTCGTTCACTAAAGATACTTGAAGTAGAGCTTGATGCAGAAGATAAACCTAGAAGAGATAAATCTATCGCATTAAAGGCTGGTCAAAAGAATCAGAAGAACCAGAAAAACAGAAGCAAATCTTTAAAAGCATTAAAGATTGAAGAAATCAAGAACGATGATGCTAGTGAATGTGATCAAGATTCAAGTGAAGATGATGAGGAACTATCCTTCATTTCAAGAAAGATTAGGAGGATGTGGACAAAGAAAGCAAAGGGAAATAAAGATTTTTCTTTTAAAAAGAATAGCAACGACGAATCAAAGAATGAGAAAAGTTCTATCATCCACTATGAGTGCAACAAACTAGGACATTACAAGTCTGAATATCCGTTGCTCAAAAGAAAATAGAAGAAAAGTAAAGAAAACAAAAAGAGCATGATGGCAGCTTAGGAAGATTTAGATTTGTCTGAATCTAACTCTGACTCAGAAGCATCAAACCAAGAAAATATATGCTTGGTAGTTGAAAAGGAATGTGACAATGAGGTAACTTCTAACTTTAATGAACTTTAAGATGCGTATTTAGAATTGTTAGAAGATTCACATGATATATTAAAACAATATAGGATATTAAAAAAGAAATTTGCTGAAAATTTGAAGAACACGAAAGTGTTACAAAAAGAAAACGTCTGCCTTAAGAAGCAAGTAGATGATATGAAAAAGAAAGTAATTGCAGATAGATTTGAGGAAATTAATCAGCTAAAATAAAGGATTAATAGCCTTTCAGTAGATTTATCAACATTTACTGAAAGTACAAATATGATAGGAAAATATAGACACCCAAATGATAAGAGTGGTTTAAGGTTAATAATAGTAATGTTCTTCATAATAAGAGTTTTGTTCCTAATAGAAAGAAAAAGATACAATATTCTTATTACTCGATGAATAATTGTAAGTCTAACCTTAAAGGACCCAAGAAAATATGGGTACCTAAGAAAGATATAATATATACTGCAGATCTCCTTTCTTAGAAGAAGCAACCAGCATTAATGGTACTTAGAAAGTGAATGCTCGCGACATATGACGGGAACAAGGTCTATGTTCCTAGACCTCCAAAATAAGCAAAGAGGATCAGTAACTTTTAGAGACAACTAGCAGGGAAAAATAGTTAGAATTGGCAAAATTGGTAAAAATTCATTTGCATCTATTGATAATGTTCTGCTAGTTGAAGGCTTAAAACATAATCTAATTAGTGTAAGTCAATTATGTGATTCTGGTTTTGAAGTATCATTTAATCAAAATTCTTGTGTAGTTAAAAATCAGGACGGTTCCATATTCTTTTTTGCCAAAAGATAAAATAATCTCTATCAAATTAACTTAGATGATTTGAAAAGTCAAAATATTTTGTGTTTTATATCAACAGATAAGGAAAAACTGATTTGGCATAAAAAGCTAGGTCATGATAGTTTTAAACATATTTTCAAGTTGGTTAGACATGATCTGGTAAGAGGATTACCAAAAATAAGTTTTATCAAAGATTTCTTTTGTGAGAGTTGTCAAAAAGGAAAACAAGTTAAAGCATCTTTTTCTTCTAAAAATGTTGTAGCTTTGTCTAGACCTCCAGAGTTGTTACATATAGATTTGTTTGGTCCAACAAGAACACTGAGTCTTGGCGGAAAGAAGTATGGTCTCGTAATTGTTGATGATTTCACTAGATATTGTTTTTATCACATAAAGATGAATCTCTTAAGTGTTTTAAAGTTCTATCCAAAAAGTAACAAAATAAAAAATGAATTTCTATTACTGGAATTAGAAGTGATCATTGTGGAGAATTTGAAAATGAAAAATTCAGAATGTTTTGTGAAGAGAATGGAATTTTCCATAATTTCTCTGCTCCTATAACTCTACAATAGAATAGAGTTATAGAAAGAAAGAACAGGAGGATTCAGGAAATGGCAAGGACTATGCTATGTGAAATGAATCTTCTAAAGTATTTTTAGGCAGAAGCTATAAATACAACTTGTTATATTCAAAATAGATTACTTTTGCGACCTATTTTAAATAAAACTCCATATGAGCTATGGAAAGGAAGAAAGCCAAATATCTCTTACTTCCATCCTTTTGGTTGCAAATGCACTATATTGAATACAGAAGAAAATTTGGATAAATTTGATTCTAAGATCAATTCAGGAATTTTTCTAGGATATTCGATTACTTCTAAAGCTTATAGAGTTTATAATCGTGTTTCTAAATCTGTTGAATAATCTATGCAGGTTAAATTTGATGACGATTCTCATCTGGATAGAAGAGACGATTTTGATGATGAAACTCTATCTGCTCACTTAGTCAAAAACCTAGACATTTCACCACTAGATGATCCACCTGATAAGGTGGAAGATATTTCTAAAAACTTTAGTCCTGGAAAAGACTGGAAGTATAAATCTTCTCACCCAAAAAATCTAATTATAGGCGAAACTTCAGAAGGAGTGAGAACTAGGTCTAAATTTAGAAGAGAGGCAAATGTAGCTTTTATTTGTGAATTAGAACCTAAGAAAATTAATGAAGCTCTTCAAGATGAAGCTTAGATTTTAGCCATGCAAGAGGAGTTAAATCAATTTACAAGGAACAAAGTTTGGTCTTTAGTTCCTAGACCACCCAATAAGTCTATAAACTAGATGAATTAGGAAGAGTAAACCGTAACAAAGCTATATTAGTAGCTCAAGGCTATAATCAACAAAAAGAAATAGACTGTAATGAAACCTGTGCTCCTGTAGCTAGACTAGAAGCTATTAGGATTATTTTTTCATATGTTGTTTGTCATGATATAAAACTATTTCAAATGGATGTGAAAAGTGCTTTTTCTAATGGTTTTATAGATGAAGAAGTTTATGTAAAGCAACCCCCTAGTTTTGAAGATACTAATAAGCCAGACCATGTCTATAGACTTCATAAACCTTTGTATGGATTAAAACAAGAACCTCGTGCTTGGTATAATCGTCTGAGTTCATTTTTTATTAGAAATGACTTTATTAGAAGACAAGTAGATAAGATTTTGTTTATAAAATGTATTAAAAATGATTTCATTGTGGTACAAATATATGTAGATGATATTATTTTTGGTGCAACTTCTAAGAAGCTATATTCCAGTTTTGAAAATCTCATGAAAATTGAATTTGAAATGAGTATGATAGGTGAATTGAAGTTCTTTCTTGGTTTACAAATTAAGCAAACTGAAGAAAATATTTTCATTCATCAACAAAAATATATCAAAGAACTATTAGTCAAATATAAAATGGAAAAGGTCAAATCTATGTCAACTCCTATGCATCCTTCAATCCTTTTATCTAAGGATAAAGTAGGTAAGAAAGTTGATCAAACTCTTTTTAGAGGAATTATTAGTTCTTTACTTTACCTAACTGCAAGCATACTTGATATTTTGTTTAGTGTTTGTTTATGTGCAAGATTTCAAGCAAATCCTAGAGAATCTCATTATATTACTGTCAAAAGAATATTGAGATACTTGGCAAGTTCTACTAATCTTTGTTTAATGTATAAGAAAAGTAAAGATTTCAGGATAATTGGCTACTGTGATGCTGATTATGATGGAGATAGGATTGATAGAAAGAGTAAAAGTTCACTTTCTTGGTCATAATCTAATTTCTTTGTTGAGCAAGAGGCAAAGCTCAATTGCTTTATCTACTGCAGAAGCTGAATATATATCAGTTGCAAGTTGTTTCTCACAAACGTTATGTGTTAAGTATCAGTTAGAAGATTATTCTACACAAGAAGATCAAATTCCAATCTTTTGCGACAACACAAGTGTTATCAATCTATCAAAAAATCCAATACAACACTCGAGGGAAAAACATATTGAAGTTAGACATCATTTTATACGAGACCATATATAGAGAGGAATCATCAGTCTATAATTTGTTGAGATGAATCAACAATGGGCAGATATCTTCACTAAACCTTTGTGTGAAGATAGATTTAAGGAAATCAGACGAAACTTGATCATGGTAATGCTGAATGACCATTCGTCTAACACGTCATAACCTAGACGATTCGTATAAGAAGAAATTAAAAAGTTGTAAGTTTTCAAGTAAATAGTAATGGTAGTCATGAATGATGACTTTTTAAGAGTATATCTAAGAAAGAAATCTTCTCCAGGTTCTAAAATACATTTTACTCTAGAATTTTCTTGAAAAACTTTGAAACTGCTGTTTAGTGCTCTCAACCAAGACGATTCAATACTCTATTCTAAACTTCAAGTTCTTTTTCGTTTCATATTCTTACTTTTAAATACTAAACTCGCTATGTTAAGCAAAATACATTTATATGTTTATTTTTTATTTTTACAGATAACAAAAGGAGCAATCTCTTATCTATAGGAGACACGTTGATTTCACCTCTTTTTAGGAAAATCAAATGGACATTGAACCAAAAATTGAAGTAGCTGGCTGGAAAAATTTCTTCAACGTTTGTTAAAAGGTTTATTTGAATGAGATATATGAGTTCTAGAAGAATGCAAAGGTGGTGGACAACACCTTAATATCAATGGTAGATGGGTTGTCTATTATAGTTACACAAGATACTATCGAAAAAGTCATTGGGTGTCCTAGTATTGGAATAAAGTTGTTTAATAATACAAAATTGATTACTCAAGGTCGTGTAGATAAAGCACACATCAATCAACAATTTTATGGAAGTAGTGATCCAGGAGTTAAGAAGGCTTCAACCCTTGTTCTGAAGGTTAGGGTTCTACATTCACTGCTTCTCCACTGTGTTCTATCAAGAATAGGCTCGAAGGACATTGTGACAATGAACGATGAACATCGTTTGTTTCACCTACTTAATCACTAACCCATTAAAGTGCATGATGAAGTCAAAGGGAGATTCTAGCTCTTTACCTTACGATATGTTGTTGATAAGGATTTTTAGAGAATCTGGAATCTTACTCGACAGAGGTAAAAGGGTAAAGATGGATGTGAAGAGCATTATTAATGCCACTACTATTAACAGATTGGGAATAAAGTTTGAAGCTGAAGTGGATACAGGTTCTACACCAAAAGCAAGGTTTAAGGAGGAGCTTATAGTAAGACGGAGTAGGAGTGACATGTTACATCTAAAAGAAAAACAAAACGTTGATTGACAGGAGGAACATCCGTAGAAGAAAAAGCTTAAAAATCGACTGATGTGCTAATAAAAGCTAAGACGATTCTACAGAAAGAGAAAAGCTGGGTTCAACAATCGTCACAAAAAGTGTCATTGAAGAGAAAGGCTGAAACACTTCAATCAAAAAAATCCAAACAGTCAAAAAGGTCACTAAGATTATTAACCTTACAACAACAAGAATAGAAAAAGCAAAAAGCTCTGATTCTTGGTGGAGATTTTGAAAAACAAGAGAAAATATAGCAGCCTACCTAATTAATTGTCTCTATTTTGTAAAGTCAATTAGAAAAATCATTTGGAGAGACAAAGATAAAAAGGAAGTTCGCATTTAAGAGGAAGAAGCCTCAACAACAACTTTCTTCCAAACTGGAAAAAGAACAAAAGAAGGTGAAGCTTAGTCTAAAAAAGGGTTCTTCATCTGATGTTCAACAGAAGACTCAGACAGTTGAACACCAATTGGAACCTTACAATCCTTCTCAACCAATCAACCAAAACGATTTGAAAATGAAGATTATAGAAGAATTAGTACCAGTTCAAAGCAAAGCAGAAGCTCAATTATTATCAAAAAATCTTCGAAGAAAATAGTCAAGGTACAATTCAAACCTATGCCGATTAACGAGTAGACAATACATCTTTTCATTCATGAAGAACGAAGACTATATAGGATTTTGCGAGATGAGAAGGCAGAACCATATCCAATGAAGATTTTAAAGGATCGGTGTACAATCTATCTGATTACGAGTAGAACATCAATAAAGATTATGCCAAATATACAACCAAGATGTTCAACCCTTGTGAAAAACCAAGAAAAAGGGAAAAAGAAAACGTTTCCTGAAAGGAATGAAGATGATCTTACATAAGAGCAAATTCAAGTGGCTGTGAAGAACATAGATGATGCATGTATTGCAGTTCAACTTAGAGGTATCTATGTTTCACATCATATTTCAAAGGCATCAGGGAGTCAATTTGAAGTTTCTACCAAAGATAAAAATTTCAAGTTAGTTGGCACTGTGACAGAAGGACGGTGCAGAAGTATCACGATTAAAGGTATCAATTTCAAGTTAGAAACTTTTGTGCATTTAATCATGCATTTCAAACCTTTAGGTTTCATACCTTCAGTTAAAATGTGTTACACCTTCTTGGGCAACCAATTCTTAAACTATCTAGACCTGATGATCTTGATCTCCCATAAGTAAAACATACCTTCAGGCTACCCTCAATCAAAATCATTGAGTTAGACGTTTTACCTACAGAAGCATCTGTTGTTGAAAACCTACATCCACTTAGTGAAATACAACAAGATCCTATTATTAATTAGGAGTTCTTGAAGCCTTTCATCAATTAGATGGAAGCAAGTCACAAATAAAAGGAAGTTCAAGAAGCCTTAGCTAAAGATAATGAGGAAATTCATACTAAGGTTGATGAACTGGGTGACTCAATGGATGATCTTCATAAGGAAGTAGCACTTCTATGTGTTTCTATTGAACAAGAACTCAAGATGATCTTCATTAACATGAAACATATGTTTTCTGAAATTCTGAAGTGTCTACGGTGAGTTATATTTTTTATTAATAACAAATAGGGGGAGAAAGAGAAGAGGAAGAGAGGAGAGAAAGAGAAGAAGAAGAGAAGAAGAAATGGAGAAAAGATAAAAGAGAAAAGATAAGGCAATTCGAAAGAAGTGTATATATCTTATTTATGCATTTACATTTCTTGTTTTTTTTTGCTTTGATCATTATTCGTCTATTCGTCTGAACATTATTCGTCTAAATATCATTTTATCTTCTAAATTATGATTATTTTTTATCATCAGAAAGGAGGAGATTGTTAAGTCAAGAAGACTTCACTTCTATTAATTTTGATGACAATCAAATAATAATAATCTTAAAAATGTATGAACTATTTTGGTAAGTTTGTTAAGTGTGAAGAAAAATGTAAGTAACATTTAGTCAAACCCAGAAGATGCGTGGTTAACACTAGATGATATATCAACACTAGACGATACATCAGCAACAGACGATACAAATCAACACAGACGAAACACTTCAATAAGAGACGATACGTCATCACAAACGATACACAAAATAATAGACGAAACACGACAAAAGAAGAAGTACGATAACAGAAGAAGCGCGATACTAGACGAAGCAGAAATAGAAGAAGTATAATACCAAATGATACAAAAGGAAGCTATTCTAGAATGTCAGTCAGTTAGTTAGTTGGAGTTAGTTACAGGACTCAACTAATAATGATTTCTAGAAGATTCAAGAAGTGGTTTCTCAAGAAGACAATTGAAGACTTGGGCTATAAATACTAGTTCTAATCATAAACTAAATAACATTTTTTTAAGAGAGAAAATTTGATTGTATAATAATTAGAGAAATTATGTATTCAAAGTGCGAAAGAAGAGAGCAAATACATATGTAAAGTGAAGCTAAAAAATGTCTTTCCTAGAGAGAGAAAGAAAGGCTAAAGCTTGGAGAGGATAAGAAAGCAGATAAAGAATACTTTGTGAGAGACACCTGAAGGGGCTCTGCAAGTGTAGAAAGAATACTTGTAAAGTTGAAGAGTATAGTGAAATCTCAGACAAACTCTGAGGACTAGACATAGCCCAAGGTTTATGGTGAACTAGTATAAAATCGCGGTGCCTATTCTCTAACCCTTATCTTTTAATTTTCTAGTTGTTAGAAGAGTAGATAATAATTCTTGTGCTTGCATTCCTTATCGACTTTAGTAAAGTGTTTTTTTTTTTGCGATCATTTGAATTTTGTAAAGAAATTTAAGAAATTCCTGAAAGATTAATATCTTTGAAAAGTTTACACAATTCAACCCCCTTCTTATATAGTTTACATATTATATGTGATTTCTATATTAACAAGTGATTTACTTCACAGGAGGTCTAGCAACAGCTTGATTGGTTGCATTAAATCCGATCTTATGAAATCCATAAGGGTCCGAGGTTGGTACCTTTGGGTTCCTCCTTGATAAAACTCTTGATGAAATTCCTCAGCCATTGGTTCTTCAATTTCTTCGTCTTGGAATTTGGCTCTTTGAATGGCTTATTCTAGGTGAGTGATGCCAACTACTAGGTTTTAGTGATCAAACTTGAATTTCGAGTGACTCTTGTGTTCATGCAAATGCACAGACACAAAAGTGATGAGAATGCCTTAGACTACATGAACTAAACTAATCCTAATAACTCCCTAGCAACAATGACAAAAACTTGTTAACGTTTAATCTATTTAAAACCCTCGAGATACTACAAGCACACAAGTTGTGGGTGTGTATGTAAGGTATTAATCCCTCGAGGAGTTGTTAAACTAATCTAATTCTAAGTTAAATAAGACCTAAAGAATAATTAAAATGAAAATAAAAATTCCATAGAAAGGTAAACACATGAAGATGATTGATTGGAATTAGAATGTAAAATTAACAAAAAAATAATCAAAATGAGCACCACTAAATTGACAATGGAAATCACATAAGGAAGATTACCCAAATATAAGAAGGGGGTTTTACTATCATTAAATGCTAACATGATTACTTTTGAAATAATTCGGTATTATTTATAGATTTTCGAAGGGTGGATTACTCTCTCACGAGTTATAATCATTAAACCCTCATAACGCTTAATTGAATTATGGAATTCGCAATCTCTCAATTAGAAAAACCCACATATCCAATCAAATCTTAAGCCCTCCAATAGACAGTCAGGTCCTTATATGAAATCTCTCTTCATATAAATTCCTTATTTGATTATTTACGTGATATATTAGCTTGTTTAACTCTCATTACCTAATATAATCATTTTACTATTAGTTCACTCTCTCAATTTGTTTCCAAAGCATGCAAATGCAATAAATAATCACAACACCCAATGTATAAGGGCAATTTTGGCGTTCACTAAAGCGTTTTAAGACATAAGGCATGAGGTAAGGGGCAAATTGGACATTTTATGCTCATTAAGGGTATTAAGGGAAGAAACAAGGGTGTCTTGCAATTGAAGAAGCCAAAAATGTGAAGGAGAAAGGGAGAGGAAGAGAGTTTCGGTGGTTTGAGAGGAAAGAAGAGAAAATCAACTAGGTTTCAATTTTTCTTAGTTTTCAAAAGAGATTTTAAGGATGTGCAAGAAGAGAAAAAGGTAAAGGAAGAAAAGAGCTTTCATTGAGCCAAAAATTGATTATTTGGTGAAGATTCAAAGTAAGTGCCTTTTTCATTCTTTGGATTTTTTGAAGCGTTTTAGTCCCTAGAGTTTAGAATATGTATGGGATTATGTATTCTAGGAAAAAATTTATTGGATATGTTTTATAGGTTTTCAATTTAGAAACCTTATTAAATTTGGGATTTTTCCTATGAAAAGGGAATCAAGAAGGATAAGAGGAGAAAGAGGAGAGGCACATTTGAGCAAGTTATAAGTAAGGAATTCAAGGTGAGTTATATTTTTATAATTTAGTAATAAGCCATTAATGTTTCTTCCAATTCAAGAAATTAAAATGTTTTCAATTGTATTATAAATGTGCATTTATTACTCTTTGAATACTTTGAGAAAGTGCTATGTCTTTGGTATGTGAATATTGTGTTGATGATTTATGAAAAGAGTATGAAAATGAATTTTTTTAAAAAAGATACTATGTACATGAAATCACTTTTCAAAAAAGGTGTCATTTTGGGCAACAAGTTTATAGGTTATGAAATACATGTTATATGGGTCTAGTTTGGTCCATTCTATATGTCAAGTGCACCTCAACTAAAGGCTTCTCCTGCTTGCTTGCTAGTGGCATGGAGCTCCTTCATGGACTCTCTCATGTTTACGACTAAGTAAAAACCACTATTTGAGATTGTGTTAGTTCATTCTATTCACGACTACATAGAACCATTCTTTGGGAATGTGTTAGTTTGTTCTATGTATGGACCTCCCAAATCATTTTGATGTGCTTATGTCTTGACAAGTTTGTTGAATACATGATTTTGGTTGCTTAGAAATTGTTTGATAAATTGAGAATTGGGAAATATGTGTTTCATGATTGATGTGAGTTTTTCAATGGAAATGAATATTTCAATGGTTTTTGCTTTTTACTGATTATAAAACTGTTACCCACGAGCTTTAAGCTCACCCCGCTTCCGTCCCACCTTTAGGTGACGAGCAAGAGATTCAGTAATCAATAGTGATGGCATCACTCCAACTTTACAAATTGTTGTATTTTAAGCTAGCTTTTGAAATCACAAGGCTTTAATCGCATTTCAAGCATTTTTTTGTATTTTGGGATTTTGATAAATGATGTATTGTGGCTTGAAATGCCCGTTAAATCTTTGTAAACTCTTATCTTTTGATGTTAATGAAAAATGATTGTGTTTTGCTCATGATTCTCAAAGTTTGTATGTTGCATTTTTCAAGTTTTTCATAAGGGTAAAAAGGTGTGTTCTGACTTCATGGGAAAAAATTCTTGATCTTCATATAATTAGGCAATATTGTCTTCATAGAAGTTGTAGATTATCCTCTTATATTTCCAACGGCATATAATTTGTAATTTTTGGACATCGAATGAGAGAGTTACGATCGTTACATGATAAGGGGTGTTGGTATTCTGCAGCACCATCCTTGACAGGTTTTCTGCTTGATCTTCAAAGTTTGCCGCGGCGGACTCAAAAGTACGCTGTGGCAAACTTTTCCAGAAGGGTCTTCCTTCAATTTTTGCCACAGCAAAGTCAAAAGTCAGCCACGGTGAACTTTTCTCAAGAGGTTTTGTTCTTCAGCTCCAAGTTTCGCTGCGACGAAGCCAAAAGTTGCTCGCAGCAAACTTTTCTATACACTAAGCATGTTTTGGTATTTTGGGTATATCATGTCCTGTAGTTATCCAAATGGAATGATTTTTAATTTGAAGTAAACTATAGACATAGGGTTACAAATTTTCTGAAGAAATAAAATTCTAAATCAGACTCTAAGAATTTAAAGAATTTGAATGCAAGGCACAGTCTCAGTATAAGAATAGTCCAAAATTATTTGGAGTATAACATCCAAAATACTGAATCAAATTGAATGATCTTAGTGCCATTAGAAACTTAAGACGATAGGAAACATTTTCATAGAAGAAAGTATTGCAAATTACTTTATTTTATTTATCAAAAGGATCAAAAAGATATAGACCTAAAGGTATAGAATTTTGGAGAATTTTTAAGAAAGAACGGGAGTTTGGATATTGTATGATCATATAATGTTAGAATAACAATAATGAACAATTCACAAAAAGACACTCTATTTTATTACAACTTTTGCACGAAACTGGAGTATTTTGACAACCTTTAGTACCCCTCTAACCCCCAAAATCAATGGAGAGTTAGTGAAAATTAAGTGGTTTTTAATCCCACTTAATTTAGCATGAAAACATTCACCCCTTTTTTAAAGGGTAATATTGTCATCTTGCTTAGTAAAGAGTAATTTTGTCATCTTACCTAATAAGGAAGATTCACATGTGTCATATGATTCACAATCAAATGACCTTAGAATACCAAACTTTTGTAGCTTAGACATGTATCTCTTATATCTTGGATCCCCTTCCAAATCCATGTTACTCATTCTTCGCATCTCTAATCCTTATGACTCATTCGGTTCTCAATTATGTTGACCACTTGAATTAACACTTAATTTAAGTAAGTCATGAGTGATATCTAGTAAAACATCATGATCCCTAATTGACTGGAAAGTCAGTGGTTTGACTACATTCCATAGACAATGTTCTCGTGCAATTCGTCCTTTCACCATTCTGTACCCCAGTTGGTTTAGAGCATGGTTAAAGTGTCAACTCTCACTAGACTGACTATGTCACTTCTATCCTAAGTGATGTTAGTTCTTATCGTCGAGGCTCATTACTCAATTAGATATGTCATTGAAGAGTATCTTTATGACATTTCCATTCTAGCCAGAGATTCCTGAGTAATAACCTCGAAAAGAGGTCGTGGTTACCATCTCCTCCTATCAAGAGTGGAGAATCCTTTATTGAATACTCAATTACCTTCGAATACCTTAAGTTGTACCCAATCACCACCCTATGAGCAACTTTTGAGAGGCAACGAGGAATGGAGTCAAAGTACAAGATCAGTATCCAAGATATCCTTGATCACCTCTAGTCTAATGATAGTTACACCATTGCTATGACGAGACTATCATTGACACTATAATAGATGATCCATTTGATTGTCTCATGGTAGGTCATTCAATGTACTTACAACTCTTAATAAGCATCCACATGTTAGCTCTAAACAACTCATGCTTATAGCTTATTAGATCCACTGCTTAATCTAATCAAGGAGTATAACATGTGCTAGTCTGTTCGAATTAATAATGTCTCGTCTCATTAATCCTATGACTAGGGATTATTTAGACATTAACACAATTACACATGATAGGAATCTTATTATCATGATCTCATCATGATTTCCTTCATGCTATCTAACGTATTAAGGACTTCATTAATTCATTTTAAGGTCATTATCAATTCAAAAAGAACATGAACATCAAATTAACGAAAATGCCTTTTTATTAATCATAAAGATTTGTATAATAAGTGCAAAATGCAATTGCCTTTAGAGCACTTCTCTAGCATAATCATGGCCTAATATTTTACCCTCTTGTTATATCGAAAAAGAAAACATGCAAGATTTGGTTAAATGGTCGATTTTAAAACGTTTTTAGAAATCATAATACAGCGAAAGCAAGATAACCAAGTCAATATGTCAATCCATACATGATACAGTATAAGGATAATATTTAACATAAGAACGAGATGAAGATTATATTACCGACTCATTCGATACAGCTTTAACTCCTAACTGTGCTATCGTATCCTCAGCAATGTATCCTCTTCAAAGTGATGTATCCTCTTCTTCTTGTTATTGTTTCCTTTTCTCAATATTTTATCCTCAACCAATTCGATCTACCATTTGTTCTTCTTGGACAACTTGGTTAACAAGATCCTTTGGTGGGAAAGGAGAAGAAAACTTTGGAGGAGAATTTTCTTGAAAGAAAGAAGCCAAAAATGAGACACTTCTCATACAAATTTTGTGTCACCCATGAATGAAAGGAGAGAGAGTCCAAAAATACAAGAATGCCTCTCTTTCACCTTGTCAATTTTGGTTATACATGAAAAGAAAGAAGAGAAGAATATCCAATGCATCACCCCTTTCTTAAATTAAACATAAAGAATCCATTAAATGAGACTCATCTCATTTGTTTTAAGATGGCTATATGAAAAGACCAATAACCTAAAATGACATGTCAATTTCGGTTTTAGT
>JANSVA010000008.1:38639974-38652546 GCA_025504915.1 Erythroxylum reticulatum | reverse complement strand
TTTGCTCAAACTCTTTGAATTAGTAAGGAAATGAAGAATTGAAATTCCATTTATGTATGATTATGTTTGTCTGGTGGTTGAGTTGGAGGGTTAGATTTGAATGTAAGTGTTTGTTTAAAATGTTTGTGGGTTTCAATTTCTAAGGGTTTCACCGCGGCAAATCTTTCTAAAGGCGTCTTCGCCGCAATGAAGAATGAATTACGCCATGACGAACTTTTTCCGAAGGGTTCATGGAGATAACTCCATGGGTTTACCGCGGCGAGTTGTACTGCCACGTCGAGATCTTATTATAAATGTAACACTTTCCACTTTTCTTTCACACCACCCACTTGCGACTGTCCCCAATAGTCTTCTCGAAAATCGTCTTGAGACTCGGGTCAAATAACTTTTGGTATTTGAATCAATTGTTGGGCTCTGAAAATGGGGTCCAACATCTTCAGGGGCAAGTTTGATGTTTCTTCACGTGTTTAAATGAATGGTGAACGGTTAAAAGAAGTTTTCAACATGTGGAATGTTGGGGGAGCTATTACAATTGAGTGGAGGTGGACAATCATGAGAGCACTATTAAAGTTAATATAAAAGGAGGGCTAGAAAGTAGAGAAGGGGATGAACGAAGAGAGAAAAAGGAAGAGGAAGGAGAAAAGAAGAGAAAGTAGGAGCTCTACCTTTTCATTTTGTTTTAGTTTTTATTGGTTTACTTATTATGTGTGTTGCTAGTTTCTTATTTCAAAGATTGTTTCACCCTCTAGGGTGAATCTTGTTTTATGAACTTCTACTAACATGGTTTGTTGTTCTTATGAATAGTTTTTGGTTGATCTCAATGAGAGTTGATTTTTTCTTTTTAAACCGTGCAAATATAAATTACATAATAAGAGATTAGTTTCTAAGTTTTATTCCTTAAAGGTTATGCAATCCATCTTTGTTTTATTTATATATGAATTGAGAAATTTACATATCGATAAAACAAAATAGGTAATTCAAACTTGAGAGAGATGAATTACTTCTTAAGCAACTTGAGGTAGCGGAATATTAGGATTTAGATTAACCTTAGTAGGAGCTGATAACAATTTTTGAGATCTTTAATCTAGTGATTTTATGAAATCAATTTCTTTTCTTATAGAATTAGTTATCCAGAAAGTTTATTTGTAATTGTTATTTTTTTATATATCACTTTTAATTATGAAATCTCTTTATTATTAACTTAAACAATCTGAAAAGAATCAATAGTGGTGCTTAGTATAAATCTTCATGGGAATGATAACCGTACTATAATTACCCGTATGCTTACTGTCAGGATGCGAGTGTGTTCTATTTCATTTTATAACTCATCAAGTTTTTGGCGTTGTTGGTAGGGATCTATTTAACATCATTTTAAAGTTCAATTATATGTTGATTGAAGTAGTTCATTTCTGTGCAAGTGTATGTTCGAGAGAAAAACGAGGAATTCGACAAAGCCTTTGGCTAAATTTCACGATGAAGTTACTTGTTTGGAAACAACTCTATGTCAAACTACTAAAGACACTTATGTGATTGAAACTGAAATACCGGGCAATATCATGGCAGAGGAACAAAGAACATTGATGGATATGGTTAGGCCTGGATTTCGGCCAAATCAACAAAGTGTGAAATGACCAACTGTGACAACAAATAATTTCAAGATTAAACCAGCTTTGCTGCAAATGTTACAAGTGACAGTGCAGTTTTATGGGTTGGCAAACGAAGATCCAAATACCTATATCACAAATTTCTTAGAAATTTGTGACACTTTCAAGTATAATGGAGTAACAGCTGATGCAATTTAATTACATTTATTTCCATTCACTCTAAAAGATAAAGCTAAGATGTGGTTAAATTCTCTTCCATCAGGGTCCATTATAACATGGATCGAGTTGGCTCAAGCATTTCTGTCTAAGTATTTTCCTTTAGCCAAAACAGCTAAGATTATTAAGGAAATCATAAACTTCTAGCAATAAGATGGTGAAATTCTGTATGAGGCATGGGAAAGTTTTAAAGAGTTACAACAAAGTTGTCCTCACCACAATTTACTGTGGGAATTATTGCTACAAACTTTTTATAATGGAATTAACACCACCACCCGTGGTACAATTGATACAGCCATGAGGATCTTTAATGAAGAAGACAATTGATGCAGCAAATGATCTACTGGAAGAAATAACAACCACTGATACATTGTATGCACTAGACAGGTCTCGGTCAATGATAAAAGAACAGAAGGGGGTTTTGTCTCTGATCCAGTTACTACTTTACAGGTCGAAGTTGCAAATCTTGCGAAATAGATTAGTAGTTTGACCTCAAGTTCATCAGTGGTAGTAGCTCAGAGTGTATGTGAGTTATGCAATCAACAGGGGCACTACACTAATGACTGTCCAGCAGTTGCTACAGCTGAGTAAGTCAAGTTTGTGGGAAATAATTGTTCAGGAAATAACCCATTCTCAAACACTTATAATCCTAGATGGCAGAATCATCCCAATTTTTCATGAAGTAACAATAATAACACAGTGGGAGAGTAAAGACAGCTTCAACCTAGGAATCCATATGAAACGAAGATGGAGAAATTTATGAAGATGATTAGGACTAAGCTGAATCACATTAGAAGCTATACGTAAAGGTTGATCAAATAGCAAAAAATCACTCTTCATCAATCCACAATTTGGAGGTTCAATTGGGACAATTGACAACCTCTCTTGCTCAGAGGAATCTTGGATGTTTTTCGAGTACCATAGAGCTAAATCCAAAGGAGTCTTTAAAAGCTATACGTATAAAGAGTGGTAAGGAGTTGGAAAATCAAGTAAACAACAAAGCAGATGAATAATTAGTAGAACAAAGTGAGTCACATAGCTTCGATCGCGATCGCAAGGAATCAGGATGTGATTGCATCATATTTATTGAGTCAGAACAAGAAGAATCAAGCTTCGGTTATACTGGCGACAATGATGGGTGTGATCGCAAACACCATGAAGTAGGTAAAAATAAGCAAGTTGAAGCAGGTAAGTATGTACCACCTGTTCCTTTCCCTCAACGACTTAAAAAATAATAGTATAATAGTCAGTTTGCCTCATTTCTTGAAAAGTTAAAAAAATTGCAGATTAATCTTTCTTTTGTGGAGGCACTAGAACATATGCCCAAGTATGCTAAATTTTTTAAAGATATCCTAACTCATAAGAGGTTACTTATAGATAATAAGACAGTGCAGCTTCCAGCAAAGAGTAGTTCAATTATTTCTAATGCTATTCCTTCCAAACTGTAAGATCCTGGAAGTTTCACGATTCCTTGTGTAGTTGGTGATAAACAATTTAACAAATGTTTGTGTGACTTGGGTGCAAGTATCAACTTGATACCTTGGTTAGTCTTTCAAAAGTTAGGTTTTGGAGAGGTTAAACTGATATCTATGGTGTTGTAACTAGCAAATCAATCAATCAAGAGGCCATTTGGGATTTTGGAATGCTCTCGTAAAAGTGGACAAGTTTATCATTCCAGTGGATTTCATGGTGTTGGATTACGAAGCTGACTCAGAATGCCCATTGATTTTGGTTCGTCCATTCCTCTACACAGGAAAAGCTTTAGTAGATGTCTACAGAGGGAAACTTAAATTGTGCATCGGTGAGGAGCAACTTAAGTTTTTTATGAGGTCGGAAATGAGGTTTGTATGAAAGTTAATGTTTTGGATGAATGTGTGCTGAGTATGGAGGAAGGTAAGGAGAAAGAAGTTTCTTTTTATCTGGATGTAGAAGTTATTAGTGAAGGGAAGGGTGAACAAGAAAGAATAGAGAAGTTGCTGTAAGATACAAACCCATCTCCCCTGTCCATTGGGCATCCATTGGTTCTAGAGCTGAAACCATTGCCTAGTCATTTGAGGTATGCATTTCTAGGGGAAGGGGAAACTCCCCCTAATATTGTATCAAATAGTTTGACAAATGAGCAAAAACAACGGTTGGTAGAGTTGGTGAGGAAGCATATTAGAGCTATGGGTTGGCAGATTTCAAATATAAGAGGAATTAGCCTCGATGTATTGATGCACATAATTTACTTAGAGGAAATAAGCTAGTCTATGAGGGAACGATAGAGGCGATTAAATCCAAACATGAAGGAAGTCGTAAAGAAAGAGATACTCAAACTGTTGGATGCGGGCATTATCTATCCTATTTCAGATAGTGAATGGGTAAGTCCGATTCAATGTGTGCCGAAAAAGGGAGGTATGTACATCGTTAGAAATGAGGAAGGTGAGGTTATTCCCATAAGAACAATAATAGGTTGGAGAGTGTGCATTGATTTCAGGAAGCCAAACTGTATTACGCGAAAAGATGATTTTCCGTTACCATTTTTTGATCAAGTGGTGGAGAAAGTATCCGGTCATGCTTTCTTATTGTTTCATGGGTGGATATTTGGGTTATAATCAAAATTTTATTTATCCTCAGGATTAAGAGAAGACCACATTCACATACCTCTATGGAACATTTGCATATAGAAGAATGCCTTTTGGCTTATGTAACACTCCGACCACGTTTCAGCGGTGTATGATGGCAATTTTTGCAGATTAGCGAAGGATTTTAAGGAGATATTTATGGATAAATTTTCAGTTTTCAGTTATTCTTTTGATGCATGTTTGCAAAATTTAGGGAAGGTGCTTTCCTGATGCGAGTAATCAAGTTTAGTTCTCAACTGGGAGAAATGCCATTTTATGGTAAATGAGGGCATAGTACTTAGGCATAAAATTTCCAGAAGGGGGATTGAAGATGACAAGGATAAGATAAAAGTACCACCTCTGAATGTAAAAGGAGTTCACTCATTCTTAGGACATGCCGAATTTTACAAACGATTTATTTAAGATTTTTCCATAATTGCTCAACCTTTAATTAATTTGCTTGTGAAAGATACACCATTTGATTTTGATGTTGATTGTATGCAGGCTTTTGAGATACTTAAGGTGGCTCTTACGATAGCACCAGTGTTAGCAGCACCCGATTGGTCACTACCATTAGAGGTAATGTATGATGCAAGCGATCATATGGTAGGTTGTGTGCTAGGACAATGGAAGGATAGGAAACTGCATGCAGTCTACTATGTAAGCAAGACATTATCAGGAGCCCAATTGAATTACACAACAACTGAGAAGGAGCTTTTGGTGGTGGTTTTTACATGCGAGAAATTTAGATCATACCTTCTTGGAGAAAAACAATAATCTTTTCAGATCATGCAACATTAAATTATTTGCTTAACAAGAAAGATGCAAAGCCAAGACTAATTCGATGGGTGTTATTATTGCAGGAATTTGACATTGAAATTAAGGATAAAAAGGGTCCTGAAAATGTGGTGGTAGATCACTTGTCTTGACTTGATCAAGAGAAAAATACAGACGATTAGCCAATCTGAGAAGAATTTCTAGATGACCAAATTTTTCTTATTCAGCAGTTGGAAACTCCATAGTATGTCAACATAGTAAATTATGTGGTGAGCGGTATTATTCCTTCTTATTTGTCTTATTAATAACGGAAGAAATTCTTTACAGACATTAAGCATTATCATTGGGAAGAACCATATTTATTTAGAATATATGCTGATGGATTAATTCGGAGATATGTTCTGAAAAGTGAGATGCTCTCTGTACTAACTCATTGTCTTGATTCACTTTATGCAGGGCATTATGGGGGCAATTGAACTGTGAATAGAATCTTGGAATGCGGATTGTATTGGCTCACATTGAGCCAAGATATGAGGGAGCTTATGCAAAGATGTGATAGATGTCAACGGACGGGAAGCATCTTAAAAAGAGACGAAATGCCATAATCAAGTCTATTAGAGGTTGAGATATTTAATGTATGGGGAATTGATTTCAAGGGACTGTTTCCTACATCTTATGGAAACAAATACATATTGGTGGGCGTAGATGTCTCCAAATGGGCAGAAGCTAGTGCCAGCTCAAGTAATGGTGGAAGGGTAGTAAAAAAGTTCTTGAAGGGGTTATTTGTGTATTTTGGAATTCCCCGGGTACTAATTAGTGATGCTGATTCTCATTTCTGCAACAAAAGGCTCGAACTTCTACTTAAACGATATGGTACACGGCGTAGGGTGGCCACATCCTATCATCCACAAATAAATGGCCAGGTGGAAGTTGTCAATAGAGAGCTAAAAAGGCTTTTGGTAACAACGGTGAACAAAGTAAGGAAAAATTGGGCTATGAAGCTAGATGATGCATTGTGCGCACATCGAACAATTATTAAGGAACCTATTAGAACAACTCCATACAGACTTGTTTATGGTAAGGCATGTCATTTGCCCATGGAACTAGAACACAAAGCATACTGAGCTATCAAAACGCTTAACATGGACAACAAGGTGGTGGGGACTAAGAGATTGCTGCAATTGCAAGAGTTGGAGGAATTACATTTCACAGCCTATGAGAATGCCAAGTTATTCAAAGAGCGAACCAAAAAATGGCATGACAAGCACATCAAAGATAAGCACTTCAAGGAAGGTGATTTTGTATTACTTTATATCTCTAGTTTAAGGTTATTTCCAGGAAAGCTTCGTTCAAGGTGGAGTGGCCCTTTCAAAATTACCACTGTTTGTGAGAATGGAGCATTGGAACTTGACAATGCATGCGGTGAGAAGTTCAAAATGAATGGTTAAAGATGTAAACTTTACCTTAGTGGTCTTATCCATCGACCTAAGGAGGTAATGACTTTTCAATTTAACCCTTGAAAGAAAATTTTCGTTCAAGATAAAGGACTTTAAAATTAACATGTGTGAGTGTAGGTTTAATTTAAAGGTTTCTTTGCTTGTTTGTTTAACAAGTTGTGTGAAAAATAAATATGGTACGATCGCAAGTACTGCATTGTGATCGCACTATATTATAGGAAAAGCAAGGTGCGATGGAAACCAAGAATGACTTGTGAATATCATTCGGGTGCGATCGCAAGTTCCAAGGTGCGCTTGTGGCTGAAAATGACTTTTGAATACCATTCGGGTCTGATCGCAAGTTTCCCAGGTGCAATCACAATCGTGGCATTATATTACAGGTGCAGCTTGCATGCGATCGCAAGTTGATCACATTATACCAGCCTCCAAAGTTTTTTTTGTGACTTAAGAGATTAACGAAGATAAGAAAGAAAGCAGAGTGAGAGCACCATCCTTTCCACATACTCTTCAGCCAAATCAACTATTGACGAGAATGTGAAAGGGAAACATGGTAGCAGTCAGGTCTAAAGGGAAGGGTAAGGTCATTGGACATTTGATAGATCTCTGAGCACATTATTCCTCCCCATTGCCTATCTTCTCAAATGAGTATGGTAAGAAATATGAAAAGGTGAAAGAAAAAAGGATTATTGTTCCGAGATATTTTTATTGGGAGATGGTGACACAGTTGGGTATGAAAGAGAATCTTTTAGCTATAGTCGATCAATTGGGATGGTTACGGTTCATTATAGGCGAATGGGAGATTTATAAAGAGCTAATACATGAATGTTACACCACTTTGGTGGTAGAAAGGACAAAGTTCACAAAATTGAAGTTTAGGTTGTGTGAACAAGAGTGGGAGATGGATGCTTCAATGTTGGAAAATTTATTTGGGCTACCATAATTGGGTTCGATTAACCCAATTGGCGAATTTTTACCTAGGGATTTTTGAAAAACAATTACAGAGGGATCATCAACATATTTAGTTCATAACGCTCCAAATCTGCTCATTCGGGATGCCTCGTTAATCCTACTCCCTAAATTTATAGCGGTATCCATTTTTTGTAGGGTGGAGAGTAATAAGGTATCAAGTCAGGAACTATATGCTCTATGGTGTGCTTCTAACAACAAACCCTATTGTACCTCCTTCCACCTATTGAAAGGATTTGCACAAATGGCTCGACCTTCAAGCATCAAGTTGGGATTGGGTTACATCTTGACAGTCCTAGTTTGATAAGTGGGTCTCGACCTCACAATGATGAAATACATTCCGAAAGAAGATTTTAACCAAAGGTACTTGCATGTTTGTGGCCTTCTAAGCTTCATGAGATGTAGTTTGTGGCCTTATCATGAGAGAGCAGCTGTCAAACATCAAGGAACAAGGGAGTCATCATCTAGCGAAGAAGAAGAGGAAAGTAGCGAATCACAACAACAAGAAACACAATCTACAATTCCTACTGCTGATGCTGATATGGTTTTGGAAATCCTCAAACGTTGGGAAGATGCTACCACCGTCAATAGCAACAGGTTAATTGCAATTGAATGAACAATGGCAGATATTCAAAAGCAGCAGCGATATCAAACGAAGTTATTGAAGAAATTCTTTACTGCATCAAATGTGAAGGTGCCATCACCTACACCTTCAACACCAGGTTCTCTTATTATCTAAAAGCTGTAGTTAATGTTCTTTTTATGTGCTTGTCCATTGGTGGTGTGTTTGTGATATTTTTTGTTTTATTGTTTCATTTTCTTAGTGTTAATGATTTTGTTAATGCTTTTAGTAGTAACATGCCAAGAATTTTGAACTTAACTTGACAGATTGTTAACTTCATACATGCCTTTTTAGTCATTAAAAATTTAGAAAATGCTACTAATGATCATTTGAGGATAATGCACATACGGGAACGGTTTTAGTACTTTTTGAAGTAAATCACACGTTAATATAGAATTCACTTACAATATACGATACACAAGAAGGGGGGTTAAATTGTGTATTCTTTCCGTGAATACAAAAACTTTAATGTATCTTGTTAGTAACTTTTTCAACTGTTAAAAGAATACCACAAAAGTTATACAAAAATAGTTACGTAGTTAAATCGCAAATAACTTCTACATACTTGTCTAAAAACAAAATAAAATAAACTGAAAGGTTAGAAGATAGATTTTGCGATTTTATGTTGGTTCACCTCAAACCATAGGCTACATCTAGTCCTCAGAGTTTGTCTAAGATTTCACTATACTTCAACAATTTTATAAGTATTCTTTTTTCCCTTCCAAAGCCTCTTCAGGTCTCTTACACAAAGTATTCTTTCTGCTATCTTAGCCTCTTCGGGCTCTTAGCCTTTTCTTTGTCTCACTAGAAAGATATTGTGATCTTTTTGTTATAGTAGAGTTTGCTCTCTTGTATCACACTTTTGATTACAGATTTTTTCTTTGTAAGTAAACACTTAAAAGCTAAAAAAAGATTGTTCAGTCTTCGAATATGACTAGTATTTATAGCCTAAGTCTCCAACTGCTTCTTGATTCTTGATAATTGCTTCTTGCTTCTTGTAGAACCCATTACAGTTAAGTTCTGTAACTAACTCCAGCTGACTAACTGTCTGACGTACTAGAGTATCTTCATCTTTGTATTGTCTGTGTTTTCCTCTTCTTTTGTGTTTTGCACTTCTTCTGTGTTTTACATTTCTTCTATGTTTTTCACTTCTTTTGCGTTTTGCAATTGTTCTGTGTTTTCCACTTCTTCTGTGTTTTTACTTCTTCTGTGTTTTCCGCACTCTTAACACACTTATCAAAATAGTTCATTTATTTCTAATATTATTATTATTTGATTGTCACCAATTAATACTCGTGAAGTCCTCTTGACTTAACAATCTCCTCCTTTTTTATGATAACAAACAATCATAGTTTTAGAAAGATAGAAGTGAATGAACGAATATTATTCAAATAATGAATAAGAAGACAACAAACAATATACACATGCATATATAAAATACACATATGAAAAACAAAATTTAGTCGTTTGTAGTCGTTACTATCTTCTTTTCTTGCCTCTAGTCTCCCCATATACTATCTTCTTTCTACTTCTGCTCTTCTCTTCTTTCTTATGCTTTTGATATTCTTCCCCTATTTGTTATTAATCAAAAACTTTACCGAAGATGCTTCATGATGTCAGAAAACAATTGTTGCATATCAGTTTGGATCAACTTGAGGTCTTCTTCAATTAAAACTCGTAGATAGGCTACTTCCTTATGTAGATCACCCACTGAGTCACTCAGATCATCAAGCTTAGTATGAATTTCTTCAATCTCCTTAACTAAGGCTTCCTGAATCCACTGCTGTGAGTGACTAACTTCTTCCACAACAATGGTAGGAACTTGTTGAGGTGCATTTGATGGATAGAAGTTTGAAGTTTGTAGCAACAAGTATTTCTGAAAGGTAAGGCATCTAATTCAATGATTTTGATAACAAGAGGTTTGAAAGATTGTTTTCCTTCAGGGAGATCAAGTTCATTAGGTCTAGGTAGTTTTGGAATTGATTTTCCAAGAAGGTGAAGGACATCTTTAATTAAGGATATAAAACTCAAAGGTCTAAAGTTCATGATTAAATGCACAAGAGTTTCTAAGTTGAAACTAATACCTTCAACCCTGATAGTTCTGTACTATCCTTTTGTCACTCTTACAACTACCTGAAAAGTTGCATCTGTAGTGAAGCGTCCAAAATGACTTCCTGATGGTTTTGAGATGTGATATGAATCATAGATTCCTCTTGATTGATCTGCATTGCATGCCTCATCTTTGTTTCTCACAGCTGCCTGTATCTAATCTTCTGTAAGATGATCTGTATTTCCTTCAGGGTACATCTTATATTTCCCTTTATCTTTATTACGTACAATGTTTAAAGCTCTCAGTTGTATATTTGGTACAATCTTGATTAATGTTCTATTTGTGGCTGGGTAAATAGTATATTGATCCTTGGACATCTTCAATGGATATAGTTCTAACTTTTCATCTCTCAGAATACCATATAATCTTCTGTCTTTATTATTTAGAAGATGTATTGATTGATTATTGATCAGTATTGGTTCAACTTGTTCCTTGACTAACCTTTTCACAGGTTCTCTTATAATAATCGAGCTTCTGCTTCTAACAAGTACCATTTCTTCAATCACCTTCATTCTCAAATCCTCTTTTTTGATAGGTTGAGAAGGACTATGAGATACTAATTTGTGTTTAACTGACTTTGCCTTTTGTTGAACACCGTTGAAGTAATCTTTTTCTGACTGGTATTCAGCTTCTTACTTTATTTTACTAGTCTAGAAGCAGGTTGTGGTTGAGGTTTCTTCCTTTCAAACACCAACTTCCTCTTAATTTCTGTTTCTTTAGTCAATTTTGCTGACTGTTCTTGCCAAATTAGGACCAAAGATCTAGTAGTCTGTGGTGCTTTCTCTATCTTTCTATAATCTTTACCAACAGTCAATCCTTTCCCTCTCTTCTATTCTTGTTGATGCTAATTTAATAACCTTGGTAAGCTTCTTGTTCTTTTGGATTTCTCAGTATAAAGTATCTCCCCTTTTCTTTTCAACGAGACCTGTTTTTCAGATAGCTTCACCTGACTTTCTTCTGTTTGTGAAATTGTCTTAGCTTTAATTAATATCTCTGACGATTTATTCTTCTTTTCTTCTATAGACATTCTTCCTGTCGATTGAGGTTTCTTTTTCCTTGTGGGTGTAACATTTTCACTCAAGCTACGTCTGACAATACGCTCCCCCTCAGTCCTTGCTTTTGCCATAGAAGCTATATCCTCCTTTTCTTGAGACTTCAAACACATTCTACAGATAGTTGACGCATTAATGATGCTTTTTATATTCATCTTCATTATGTTTCCTCTGTTAAGAAGAGTTTTAGAATCTTTAAAGATTCTTGTTAACAATATACCATATGGTAAGGCATTAGAATCTCTATTCGTCTTCATCATATACTTTAAAATCAAGTGTGGAAGATTTATAGATTGATGATAGAGTAGATGGAACAGGCATTGTTCATCTATCGTCGTCACAACATTCTTCGAACCTGTTCTTGGTAGAATACAATGAAAAAGTAGCGCATGTAGAACCCTAGCCTTCTTATCCTTTGGGTCACTACTTCCAGAGAGTTGTCGATTGATATGTGCTTTCTCTACATTGCTTTGATTCATCCATCTTGTGTTATGAGACACCTCTGCTCCAGCACATGGACATTCACTAACCTTCTCGATTAACTCTAGTGTCACAATAACTGACAATCTATCCACCGTTAATACTAAAGTATCGTCTACTACTTTTGTATTCTTCCAAAACTCATATAATTCATTTAGGTAGACTATTTCACGAACTTGAAAGAAGTTTTTTCATCCCACTGCATCAATTTCTAGTTCAATATCCATCTGGTTCTTCTTTAAGGAGTCAAAATCAATATGTCTTCCATAAATCATAGATTGCTCCATTGTGATCTGTATACAATAGAAACTAAACACACAAATGTATTTTTCTCAAAGTAATGAGGATAGTATCTGAAGATAAGAATGTAAATAGAAAGAACTTGATATCAAGAATAGAGTATTGAAACGTTTTGTCGAGAGTTCTGTAAAAGTCGATTTCAGAGTATTTCAAGAATATTCTAGAGTAGATGATGTTCTAAACCTTATGAAAGGATTTCCCTCCACTACCTTCTCTTACAAAAAATTACCGTCTGTAACTTACAGTTACTGTGCTCTTGAAAAATTATGACTTTTTATCTTCCTTCTAAGAAAATTATCTAGATCATTACGTGTCAGACGATTGGTCACTCAACACTACCATATTCAAGTTTCATCTGATTTCTTTGAATCTTTCTTCATTCAAA
>JANSVA010000008.1:38616507-38639874 GCA_025504915.1 Erythroxylum reticulatum | reverse complement strand
ACTCTATATTGCAATCCTTGGAATTAAATTTTTGATTCAGTTTCCAAGGGAGTGATCCAAAGACTCAACCACACACCGATCAACTCCTTATATGTGAATGTGATGAAACAAATGTTGCTCAACAATTATGTTGAATGCCAGACTAGGGTCTGATGATAATGTCATCTGAATGTGAATGTGCAATCATGTGATTGAATAAGAATATATTATTTGAAACATTCAATACATGAATGCATGTAGGATAAATGAAGATGTGACCTGAGTCACCAAGATAAAGAGCTTAAAGCTCAGATTGTGATTAGAGCCTCAGGCATGGTTATGAATGTATACGTAAGTGTTGATCACTGTATATGTATATATATATATATACGTATGTATATGTATAATTGTTGGGGTGTTTTTGTAATGAACTAGAAATGAGTATAGGGTTAAGATTAAAGGTGACTTAGTGATATATAAATGAGTTAAGATGAAATGGAAGAGTTGATGGAACTGAAAGAGTGTAGCAGAAATGTGAAATGCAGAACATGAAGAAGATGTATGATTGATATTTGATTTTTGATGATTTTGAGTAAACATGTATGTTTAGTTGCACTGTGAATGTGTTGTGAATGATTTGAATGTAAATGGAGTAGAAAAAGTAAAAATGAATTTGAAGTGTCGGATATAATGAAAGAAGAGAAAAAGATGAACAAATGCAGAAAAAATGAAGACATAGGTAGAGAATTTCTAATTTTTGATGTTGATGTTAATTCATTGATTTTTGATATTTTTTGAATATTTTGAGTTGCATGGAAGAAAAAATTGGAGAGAATTTGAGAGAAGATAAGTTAGATAAGTTGGTTCAGAATAAAAGAAAGAAAAGAGAAAAAAAGGGGGTGAAAATTTGTGTTCTCACTTCAGGGGAAAACTGTACTGATTTAGAAACATTTAGACAAAATTAGCTTCATGAAATTTGTAGATATTTATTTTGTCTTTTTAATGATATAAAATATGAAATTTTTGGATATCAAAGTTGAGAGATATGATCATTATAATTTAGGGATGCGGCATGGGATGTACATATGGGACAACTATATTACTTGAAAATTTGACCCTCTTAGAGGCAAAAAATTTCTTCAGGGTCTTCATGGAAGTTGTATGTCTAGAAGTCTTCTTTGAAAGGGTGTAAGAATGGCCTTAATCTGACCTTTCCATTAAAAGTTATGCCTAAATATGTATCTGGTGCGATCGTGAGGAACAATGGTGCAAGCATGACAAAAGTTGTGGATTGACGTGCGATCGTGACAGTGTCTTGTACAATCGCACTCGAGAGTTTTAGCCATAACTTTGGCATCTGACCTCCAAATGACATGGGACTTGAACCATTAGACTCATAACTCATTGATATTCATATCCACTAAAAATTATAATGGAATGAAATCATTCTGGAGAGATTGATTGATGAGTTTTGTTATGGAATTGATGAGGAGTTCTGGAAAATGATAACTGAAGTATGTTCACTGAACATGCTTTGGTATTTTAGGAATAAATTGTTCTTTAGTTATCTAAATGAGATGATTATTAGTTTAGAGTAAACTAGAGATATAAGGCTACAAATTGTCTGAAGAAATCGAATTTCAATTATGCCTATAAGAACTCTAGATTTTTACTTGAAGTTGAATACAGGGTATTGTTATAGTTTAAGAATAGTCTAGATTATTTAGAGTATAACTTTCAAATAAATGATCTTGGTTTCATTATAAACTTAAGAGATAGGAAAAAAATTTTCTAGAGGAAAGTATTCTCAAATTAATTCATTTTACTTGTCAGAATGATCATACAAAAATCAACCCAAAGGTCTAGAATTTTGGAGGTATTATAAGAAGAATGAGAGTTTGGATCTTGTATGATCATATCATATTAGAATAAAATTAGTGAATGAATTGCTGATATCAAAATATCAAGTGCATGAGTATAATGGGAATAAAGATGTTCATATGAATGTAGTTGTGATTCAAAGGAGATGAATATTAGGCATCAAAAGTGAATGAGAATTGGTTATTACGAGAGTAAATATTGCTAAAAAAGAAATGATGAGTGATTGAATTATGAAATGAAAATGAGCATAAGATATAAAGTTTGATAATATAAGCAAGACTGTCATTGAGCATACATTATACATTACACATATACATATGTGTAAATCTGAATGTTTATTTGATTGTGCAATTATTAATGTGTTTGCAATGTGCTTCTTGCATAATTGTGATGTGTAGGTTAGATGTTCGCATTCAGACGCTTCCAAATCATGGAAGCTAACGCTAATCAGGAGCATACTATGAGTAACCTAGATGATCCCTATTTACTTATATGTGAATGTGATGAAATAAATGTTGCTCAACAATTTTGTTGAATGTTGGACTAAGGTCCGATGATAAATGTGATCTGAATGTGAATTTGCAATCATGTGATTGACTAAGAATATGTTATGTGAAACATTCAATATATGAATGCATGTAAGATAAAGGAATTTTTGACCGGAGTCGTTATAATAAAGAGCTTAAAGCTTAGATTGTGATTAGAAACTCAAGCTTGGTTGTGAATATACCTTGTATCCACTAAGAGATATGGGAGATTATGTGACACATCTTCGTATCCACTAAGGGATATGAGCTAGTAAAAAGGCACTTGGTCATAACGACAATAATAAAATGAAAGTGAGTCTTACGTACATTACAATTATAATTGATATGTGCATCTTGTATGAATGATATGAACGATATGGTTGTTCTGAAAGTGATATTTTATGTATATGCAAAGATGTTAATAATATGTTGCGTGTGTTGATGTGATGCATGAATTGAGTGAAGCATCGATGATGGTTACCTCACTGAGTTCGTAATACTCAACCAAATTTTGTAATATTTTTTTGAGGACCGGAATAGTTATCCTATTACACAAATGGGACTTTAGTCACTACATACGAGTAAGAGATAGAGTTCAGGATCAGTTCGCGTCTGCATTTGTAATTTCTTATTCTTGTATGAATTTGTGTATTCTGTAATTTCTATATAAAGTGTATTTGATCATGTCTATATGTAATAACATTGTGATTATAAAGTGTTATGTATTTGAATTAAGCATAAGTGACTAGTGAATTTTTGATGCTATGTTAATGGTTGAGACTCTCGTGAATGAAAAAGTTATGATTAAAGTAGGCCCAGTTCGATTATTATTTTTTGCATATGCATATGATAAATTTGAAAAAAATATTTGTATTGAGTTCTGAGTGTTTGAATATTCTAGCATGCCACCCTTAAGAGATTCGTACTTGGACATCACTTAGGATGTCGGGTATAGGTTTTGTGAGAGTGGGGTGTGACATAATAGTATGCCATAACACTAGTTTGAGGTTCATTTCTTTTCTTATGAGGTATGCTTGTGAATTTTTAGCTTAAGCATTTACTATTCATGTCAATAAGGAACTGAAAATAGAAAATCAAATTGTTGAGACAAACATCTTACAAACTGAAGAACTATTATTTGATATGATAATGCATGATGCCGAATTGGATATTGTAACTCAACGCCCAAACATAATGGATCTTGTGAAATATGATGGTGTTGTACTATTGTACAAGAATATGATATGGAGGTTGGGAATAACTCTAATTTTTTTCTAAATACAAGATATAGCTGCATAACTCTCTGAGTTCCATATGGAATCCTAATAGGTGTAGATTGCATTGTATTTTTATAGGTAATTTGACATGTGTTTAGTGATTAATTTGATTGCTTAGTGTGTGTTTAGGTTAAGAATTGTGTTAGTTCATAAATATTTGTGTTTTAAGTGTTCTTGGGTGTGAACATGTTTTTGAGCTTTAATTTTATATATACAAGGTGTCGTGATGAGTTTGTTAGTGTTTTAGGGCACTCGGAGGAGTTTCAGAGGAGACTTGAACAAAAGCAAAGTGACAAAAACACCAACATAGGGCCACAATCGTGCCAAATATTCCATGATCGTGACAGAAGCTCGAGCATAGAGCCACGATCGCCATACAGAGTTGAAAAATCGACCATAATCGTACTACTAAGGGCCACGATCTTGGCCTGTGTGCAGACAGACATAGAGTCACTTTTAGATTTGAGTTTTCGAGGGCCATTTTAGACCCCAACACTAGGGTTTCCTTAATTGGAAAAGACTATAAAAGGATTATGATGTAACCATAGAAAGGTGATGTAGTTTATTTACTTATTGAGTGTTAATGTTTTTGGTTATGTTTGTGGTACTTTTTGTTCTTGGTTTAATAGCTTAGTTTAGTTTTTATCCAATTTTGATGTTTTGTTAACTGTGAAGGAACAACGGAGTAAGATGATAAAAGTTGGTGAAAGAAACAAGGAAAAATATATCTAGTGCGACCGTGAGGGAGAATAGTGCAATCGTAACATAAATGGGTCTTCTAGTGCAATCGCGAGTCAGTAAGGTGCGATCATAATCGAGACTTTTAGCCAGGAGATAGGCTATTCTTATACGGGTGTGATCCCAAGTGTCATGGTATGATCACAATATGCAACTTTAGGGGCAATTTCAATGTTTCCTTACGTGTTTACATGAATGGTGAACAGTTAAAAGAAGTCTTCAACATGCAAGAACATGGGGGGAGTTGTTACAATTCAGTGGAGTGGACAATCATGAGAGAACTCATCAAGTTAATATAAAAGGAGGGCTAACAAATACAAAATGATACAAAGAGAGGGGTACGAAGAAACAAAAAAAGACGAAGAAGCAAGAACAAAGAAGAGGAAGTGGGAGCTTTGCGTTTTCATTTTTTAGTTTATTTTTCGGTTGCTTATTATGAGTGTTTTCTGGTTTCCCTCTAGGGTGAATCTTTTGGTTGATCTTAATAAGAGTTGAGTTCTTTTTTAAAACCATATAAATATAACTTACATGCTAAGAGATTAGTGTCTAAGTTTTATTCCTCAAAGGTTATGTAGTTTATCTTTGTTTTATTTAAATTTGAATTGAGAAATTTGCATGTTGATAAAATAGAGTAGGTAATTCAAACTTGAGAGAGAAAAATTACTTCTTAAGAAACTTAGGGTAGTAGAATATTAGGATTCAGATTTACCTTAGCAGGAGTTGATAACAAAATTTGAGATCTTTAATCTTGTGATTTCATGAAATCAATTTCTTTTCTTAAAGAATTATTTTTTTCCAGAAAGTTTAATTGTGATTACTTATTTTATCACTTTTAATTTCTAAATCTTTTTATTATTAACTTACAAACAATCTGGAAAGAATCGATAGTGGTACTTAGCATAAATCCTTGTGGAAACGATAATCGTACTACAATAACCCGTACGCTTGTGGTTAGGGTCCTAGTGCATTTTATTTTATTTTATAACTCATTAAGTTTTTGGCATCGTTGCCGGGGATTTATTTAACATCATTTTTGGTTTAATTACAGGTTGATTTAACTAGTTCATTTCTTTGCAAGAGTATGTCCGGGAGAAAAATGAGGAATTCAACAAAGCCTTTAGTTGAATTTCATGACGATGTTTCTTGTTTAGAAACAACTCTATGTCAAACTGCTGAAGACACTAGTGTGACTGAAGTTGAAATACTAGAAAATATAATGGCAAAGGAACAAAGAACATTGATGGATGTGGTTAAGCCTAGATTTCGTTCAAATTAACAAAGTGTGACATAACTTGCTATGATAGCAAATAATTTCAAGATCAAAGCAGCTTTGTTGCAAATGTTACAAGCGACAATGAAGTTTTATGGGTTCGCAAATGAAGATCCAAATACCCATATCACAAATTTCTTAGAAATCTGTGACACTTTAATGTACAATAGAGTAACAGATGAAGCAATTCGATTATGGTTGTTTCCATTCACTCTGAAAGATAAAGCTAAGGTGTGGCTAAATTCTCTTCCATCAGCGTCCATTACTATATAGATTCCGTTAGCTCAAGCATTTCTGTCAAGTATTTCCCTTTAGCCAAAACAATGAAGATCATTAAGGAAATCACTAACTTCTAACAATAAGATGGTGAAACTCTGTATGAGGCTTGGGAAAGGTTCAAAAAGTTACAACGAAGTTGTCCTCACTACAATTTACCTCAGGAATTATTGCTACAAACTTTTTATAATGGAGTTAACAACACCACTCCTGGAATAATTGATGAAGCGGTAGGAGGATCTTTAATAAAGAAGACAATTGATGTGGCATATGATATATTTGAATAAATGGCAGCCACTAATCCATTGTGGGCATTAGACAAGTCTTGATCAATGATAAAAGAATAGAAGGGAGTTTTGTCTCTAGATCCAGTCACTGCTTTATAGGTCAAAGTAGTAAATGTTGTGAAACAGATTAGTAGTTTCACCTCAAGTTCATCAGTGCCAATAGTTCAAAGTGCATGTGAGTTATGCAATCAGCAAGGCACTTTACCAATGATTGTCCAGCAGTTGCTACAGCTGAGCAAGCCAAGTTTGTGGGAAATAACCCTTTGGGAAACAACCCATTCTCAAATAGTTACAACCTTGGATGGCGGAGTCATCCTAATTTTTCATAGAGTAACAACAAAAACACAGTGGGACAGAAAAGATATCTTCAGCCTAGGAATCCATTCGAAGCTAAGATGGAGAAATTTATGGAGATGATTGGAACTAAGATGAATCACATCAGAAGCTAGAAGCAAAGGTTGATCAAATAGCAAAAAGTCACTCTTCATCTATCCACAATTTGGAGGTTCAAATGGGAAAATTGGCAACTTCTCTTGCTCAGAGGAATCTTTGAAGTTTCCCCAATACCATAGAACCAAATCCAAATGAGTCTTTAAAAGCTTTACGTCTAAGGAGTGGTAAGGAGCTAGAAAATCAAGTAAACAACAAAGCAGACGAGTAGACAACAGAAGGGTGCGATCATGAGTACATTAAGGATAAATAGAGCGATTCGTATAGCCTCAGTCACAATCTCAAGGAATCAGGGTATGATTGCACCCTAGGAGTTGAGTCAGAATAAGAAGAATCAAGCTTCGGGTGCGCTCGCGACAATGAAAGGTGTAATCACACACACCATGAAATAGGTAAAAATAAGCAGGCCGAAGCAGGTAAGTATGTACCACCTGTTCCTTTCCCTCAATGACCTAAGAAACAACAGTATGATAGTCAGTTTGCTTCATTTCTTGAAAAATTAAAAAAAATTGCAGATTAATCTTTCTTTTGTGGAGGCACTGGAACATATGCCCAAGTATGCTAAGTTTTTAAAAGATATCCTAACTCATAAGAGGTCACTTATTGATAATGAGATGGTGCAACTTCCAGAAAAATGTAGTTCAATTATTTCTAACGCTATTCCTTCTAAACTACAAGATCCTGGAAGTTTCACGATTCCTTGTGTAGTTAGTGATAGACAATTTAACAAATGTTTGTGTAATTTAGTTGCAAGTATAAACTTGATGCCCAATTTAATCTTTCAAATGTTAGGTCTTGGAGAGGTTAAGCCGACATCTATGGTGTTGCAACTAGTAGATCAATCAATCAAGAGGTCGTTTAGGATTTAGAAAGATGTGCTAATAAAAGTGGACAAGTTTATCATTCCAGTGGATTTCGTGGTGTTGGATTTCAAAGCTGACTCAGAATGTCCATTAATTTTGGGTCGTCCATTCCTCTACATAGGAAAAGCTTTAGTAGATGTCTATGGAGGGAAACTTATATTATGCATGGTGAGGAGTGAGTTGAGTTTTGTATGAGGTCGGCTATGAAGCACCCAATGGATAATGAGGTTTGTATGAAGGTTGATGTTATGGATGAATGTGAGTTAAGTATGGTAGAAAGCAAGGAGAAAGAAGTTTCTTTTGATCCAGATGTAGAGGTTTTCGGTGAAAGTAAGGGTGAACAAGAAAGAATAGAGAAGTTGCTGCGATAAATAAATCTAGCTCCATCGTCCATTGTGTGTCAACCAACTTTAGAGTTGAAACCGTTTTCGGGTCATTTGAGGTATGAATTTTTAGGGAAGGGAAAACCCTACCTATTATTGTTTCCAATAATTTGACAAATGAGTAGGAATAACGGTTGGTGGAGTTGGTGAGGAAGGATGTTAGAGTTGTGGGGTGGCAGATTTCTGATATAAGAGGAATTAGTCTCGACGTAGTGACGCACATAATTTACTTAGAGGAAGGAAGCAAGTCTATGAGGGAATAATAGAGGTGATTAAATCCAAACATGAAGGAAGTCATAAAGAAAGAGGTTGTCAAATTACTAAATGTAGGCATTGTCTATCCTATTTTGAATAGTAACCGGGTAAGTCCGATTCAGTGTGTGCCGAAAAAGGGAGGCATGACTGTCGTTAGAAATGAGGAAGGTGTGGTTATTCCTAAAAGTACAGTAATGGGGTGGAGAGTGTGCATTGATTTCAGGAAGCTAAACTCTGCTACATGAAAAGATCATTTCCCGTTACCATTTGATGATCAAATGGTGGAGAAAGTATCAGGTCATCCTTTTTATTATTTTTTGGATGGAAATTTGGGTTATAATCAAATTTTTATCTATCCTCAGGATTAAGAGAAGACCACATTCATATGCCCCTATGGAATGTTTGCATATAGAAGAATGCCTTTTGGTTTGTGTAACACTCTAGTAATGTTTCAGCGGTGTATAATGACAAATTTTCCTAATTTAATAGAGGATTTTATGGAAATATTTATGGATGATTTCTTAGTTTTTGCTGAATGTTTGATGCATGTTTCCAGAATTTAGGAAAGGTTCTTACACGATGTGAAGAATCAAATTTAGTTCTCAACTGGGGGAAATGCCATTTTATTGTAAATGAGAGCATAGTGCTCGGGGATATAATTTGTAGTAGGGGAATTAAAGTTGATAGGGATAAGATAGAAGTGATAGCAAAGTTACTACCTCATACGAATGTAAAAGGAGTTCGTTCTTTCTTGGGACATGCCGGATTTTACAAAAGATTTATTCAAGATTTTTTCACAATTGCTTAACCTTTAACTAATTTGCTTGTGAAAGATGCGCCATTTGATTTTAATGTTGAGCGTGTATATGCTTTTGAGACATTTAAGGTGGCTCTTACGATAGCACTAATGTTAGCAGCACATGATTGGTCATTACCATTCGAGGTAATGTGATATGCAAGCGATCATGCTATAGGTTGTGTACTAGGGTAGTGGAAGGATAGGAAACTGCATGCAGTCTATTATGCAAGCAAAACATTATCAAGAGCCTAATTGAACTACACAACAATTGAGAAGGAGCTTTTGGCAGTAGTTTTTACGTGCGAGAAATTTAGATCATACCTCCTTAGAGCAAGAACAATAATCTTTTCAGATCATGCATCATTAAGGTATTTATTTAACAAGAAATATGTAAAGCCAAGACTAATTCGTTGGGTGTTGTTATTGGAGGAATTCGACATTGAAATTAAGGATAAAAAGGGATCTGAAAATGTGGTGGCAGATGACTTAGCTCGACTCAAACAAGATAATAATACAGACATCAAGCATTTTGAGAAGAATTTCCATATAAGCAAAATTTTCTTATTCAGCAGTTGAAAACTCCATGGTATGCTGACATAGTAAATTATGTGGTGAGCGCTATCGTTGCTTCCGATTTTTCATATCAACAACAAAAGAAATTCTTTGTAAACATTAAGCATTACCATTAAGAAAAACCATATGTATTTATAATATGTACTGATGGATTAATTCGGAGATGTGTTCCAGAAAGTTAGATGCTCTCTATGCTCCGAAGATGTGTTCCAGAAAGTGAGATGCTCTCTGTGCTAACTCATTGTCATGATTCACTTTATGGAGGGCATTATAGGGGCAATAGAAATGTGAGTAGAATCTTAGAATGCAGATTTTACTAGCCTACGTTGAACCAAGATGCGAGGGAGTTTGTGTAAAGATGTGATAGATGTCAACAAACGGGAAACATCTAAAAAAGAGATAAGATGCCACAATTAAGTGTATTAGAGGTTGAGATATTTGATGTATGGGGAATTGATTTCACGGGACTGTTTCCTGGATCTTATGGAAATAAATACATATTGGTGGGTGTAGATTATGTCTCCAAATATACAGAAGCCAGTGCCAACTTAAGTAATGATAAAAGGGTAGTAATAAAGTTCTTGAAAGGGTTGTTTGTGCATTTTGGAATTGCAGGTATATTAATCAGTGATGGTGGTTCTCATTTCTGTAATTCAAGGCTAAAACTTTTGCTTAAACGATATGGTGTGCAATATAGGGTGGCCACATCCTATCATCCATAAACAAGTGGGTAGTTGGAAGTTTTCAATAGAGAGCTAAAAAGGATTTTGGAAAAAACGATGAACAGATTAAGGAAATATTGGGCTATGAAGCTTAACGATGCATTGTGGGCATATCAGACAGCTCTCAAGACACCTATTGGAACAACTCCGTACAAACTTGCCTATGGTAAGGCATGTCATTTATCTGTGGAATTGGAACACAAAGTGTACTGGGCTATCAAAATGCTTAATGTAAACAACAAGGTGGTAGGGATTAAGAGATTGTTGTAGTTGCAAGAGTTGGAGGAATTACGGTTCATAACCTATAAGAATGCCAAGTTATTCAAAGAGCGAACCAAGAAATGGCATGACAAGCACATTAAAGATAAGCACTTCAAGGAAGGTGATTTTGTATTACTATATAACTCTTGATTAAGGTTATTTCCAGGAAAGCTACATTTAAGGTGGAGTGGCCCTTTCAAAATCACCACTGTTTATAAGAATGGAGCTTGACAATGCACACGGTGATAAGTTTAAGTTGAATGGTCAAAGATGTAAGCTTTATCTTAGAGGTCCTATCCATCGACCTAAGGAGGTAATAGTTTTTCAGTTTAACCCTTGAAAGAAAGGTTTCGATCATGCTAAAAGACCTTAAAATTAGCATGTGTGTGTGTAGGTTTAATTTAAAAAGTTTGTTTCTTTGTTTGTTTAAGAAGTTGTTTATAGAAAATAAGTATGGTTCGATCACAAGTGTAGCATGCGATCGCACTATATTGCAGGAAAAGTAGAGTGCGCTCGCAAGGCTTAATGGTGCGATTGCGACCGAAGAATGATTTGTGGATGCAGTTTCAGGTGCGCTTGCGAGTTTTTAAGGTGCAATCGCGACTATGGCACTATATTGGAAGTGCAGCTTGGGCACGATCGCAAGTTGTCTGGTGTGATCACACTATGCTAGGTAACGTTTAAAATTCAAATTCTTACTCGATCCCTGACTTAAATTGACGAGTCTTCAATTACCTTCACGTCTCCTTTACCTATTTAAATGTTGTTTTAAGGAGTTTTCTTGTGTTATTGTAGTCTTAAAACCCTACCCTTTAAAATTTTTGTTGTTAGTTAAGAGAATAATGAAGAAGAGAGAAAGAACCATCCCTTCAAAATATCCTTCAACCAAATTAACCATTGAAGCGAATGTCAAGGGTAAAGATGGTAGCATCCAAGTCTAAAGGGAAGGGTAATGTCGTTAGACAGTTGATGTCGAATCTCTCGGCACTATATTCCACCCCTTTTCCAATCTTCTCCCATGAAGAAGGAAAGAAGTATCAAAAGGTGAAAGTGAAAATAATTATCTGTTCCAAGGTACTTTGATTAGGAGATGGTGACGCAGTTAGGTTTGAAAGATAATCGTCTAGCTATGGATGAGCGATTGGGATGGTTGGGTTTGATTATAGGTGAATTGGAAGATTTATAAAGATCTAGTACACGAATGTTATACCACATTGGTGGTGGGAGGAACTAAGTTCACAAAATTGAAGTTTAGGCTGTGCGGACAAGAGTGGGAGATGGATGCTTCAATGTTGGAAAATTTATTTGGGCTGCCACAATTGGGTTTGATTAAACTAGCTGGCGAATTTTCCTCGGGGGATTTCTAGAGAACAATTATGGAGAGTTCATCAGCATATTCAATTCATAGCGCCCCAAATCTGCTCATTCGGGATGCCTCATTGATTTTCCTTCACAAATTCATGACGGTATCAATTTTTAATAGGGTGGAGAGTAACAAGGTATCAAGTCAAGAGTTATATGCTTTGTGGTGCGCTTCTAACAACAAACCCTATTGTGCCTCCTTTCACCTGTTGAAGGGATTTATGCAAATGGCACGACCTTTAAGCCCTAAGCTGGGATTGGGATACATATTGACCGCACTAACTTGATCAGTGAGTCTCTACCTCATGACGATGAAATGCGTTCTGATAGAAGTTTGCAACCTACTTGCATATTTGTGGCCTGATGAGCTTCATGGGTTGTAGTTTGCAACCTTATCATGAGGGAGTAGTCGTCAAACACCGAGGACCAAGGGAGTCATCCTCTAGCAAAGAAGAAGAAGAAAGTAGCGACTCATAACAACAAGAAGCACAATGTACAATTCTTATTGCTGATGTTGCTACAGTTTTGGAGGTGCTCAAACATTGGGAAGATGCTACTGCTGTAAATAGCAATAGGTTAACTACAATTGAAAGAACAATGGCAGATATTCAAAAGTAGCAATGGTATCAACCAAAGAAGTTAAACAAATTCTTCGCTGTGTTGAATGTGGAGGTGCCATCATCGACACCTTCACCACTAGGTTCTCCTGTTCCCTAAAAGCTCTAATAAATGTTCTTCTTATGTACTTGTATATCGGTGGTGTGTTTGTAATATATCTTGTTTTATTGTTTTTTATTGTGTTAATGACTTAAGTAGTAACACGCCAGGAATCTTGAACTTAGCTTGACAAATTGTTAACTTCATACATACCCTTTTAGTCATTAAAAATTTAGAAAATCCTACTAATGATCATTTGAGAATAGTGCACATACAGGAACAGTTTTGTTACTTTTAGCATAATTATTTGTGTTAAGTTCTTTGCTTAATAATTGTTACTATTGTTATTTACTTGAAGTTTTAACTAGAGGATAAGGAAAGTTTGGCATGAATGATAAGGAGGAAATAAAAAATAAAAAAACCTCCAAATTGGTGCTCCACTGTGCCGAGGGTGCCCATAACTAGCCTTGAACACATGACCAGTGCTAGTAGCCACTTAATGATGAAAACGAACTAGGTTTTGTGTATGTGAGTATGCTCCTCATTTGCATTAATTGAAAAAAATTTCATATCAAGCAAGGTTCGTTAAGTTATGCTGCAAATAAAGTCTCTTCATCCTCATCGTACATTTTTAACAACAAGTTGATAACAATACAAATATGTTTAAGAGAGAAATTATGCTAATAATGAAGTTATTACGGCTATTTATTGCTCTTGTATGCGTACTATTCATAATTTGATTTAAGGGAGCTTTTCTGCATTTTTGGTAATTAAGGGGTTATAGGAGGTTAACAATCATGTCAAGATTGGTAAAAGATTCTTTGGTATCATGCTATTTGAGTCATTGCTTGTGTTTTACTTTCTTTTGTCATTTTGTGTGCTTGTGGACAAACATAAGTATAGTGGTGAGTATTGCTGTGAGTTTATTTACTTGTTGAGTGTTAATGTTTTTAGTTATATTTGTGGTACTTTTCGTTCTTGGTTTAGTAGTTTAGTTTAGTTTTTAGGCAATTTTGATGTTTTGTTAAGTATGAAAGAATAGGGGAGCAAGATGATAAAAGTTGGTGAAAGAAACAAGGAAAAATGTATCTGGTGCGACCATGAGGGAGAATAGTGTGATCGCAACATCTATTGGTCTTCTAAAGGCAACTTTGGGTGCGATCACGAGTCAGTAAGGTGCGATCACACTCGGAACTTTTGACCAGGAGATAGGCTATTCACATATGGGTGCGATCGCAATACACAACTTTAGTGGCAATTTCGACATTTCCTCACGTGTTTAAATGAATGGTGAATGGTTAAAAGAAGTCTTCAACGTGCGAGAACGTGGGGGGAGCTGTTGCAATTCAGTGGAGGTGGACAATCATGAGAGAACTCATCAAGATAATATAAAAGGAGGGCTAACAAATACAAAATGATACGAAGAGAGGGTACGAAGAAAAAAAAGAATAAAAAGTAATAACAACGAAGAAGAAGGCATTTTCATTTTTAGTTTATTTTTCGGTTACTTATTATGAGTGTTTTCTAGTTTCTTTATTTCAAAGATTGTTTTGCCCTCTAGGATGAATCCTGTTTTCTGAACTTCTATTATATATGGTTTGCTATTCTTATGAATAGTTTTTGGTTGATCTTAATGAGAGTTGAGTTCTTCTTTAAAACCACACAAATATAACTTATATGCTAAGAGATTAGTGTCTAAGTTTTATTCCTCAAAGGTTATGTAGTTTATCTTTGTTTTATTTATATCTGAATTGAGAAATTTGCATGTTAATAAAATAGAGTGGGTAATTCAAAATTGAGAGAGAAGAATTACCTTTTAAGAAACTTGGGGTAGCAGAATATTAGGATTCAGATTTACCTTAGTAGAAGTTGATAACAATTTTTGAGATCTTTAATCTTATGATTTTGTGAAATCAATTTCTTTTCTTGAAGAATTATTTTTTCCCAGAAAGTTTAAATGTAATTGCTTATTTTTATTTAACTTTTAATTTCTAAATCTTTTTATTATTAACTTAAACAATCTGGAAAGAATCGATAGTGGTGCTTAGCATAAATCCTTGTGGGAATGACAACCATACTATAGTAACACGTATGCTTGCGGTTGGGGTCCGAGTGCATTTTATTTTATTTTATAACTCATAAAAAGTGAGTCTACATTCAACCTACATTTGGAAACCTAAAAAGAGAAAGAGAAAGAAGAGAGAGAAAAGAAGAAGAAGAAGAGGGTTCTGAAGCCGAAGCTTCCTGGAGTAAGTGATCTCTTGATGCTACTACTTTCCTGAATCATCCAACCTAAGTTTCATTTCATCCCCATTTATGTTTTTATCCATTTAATATGTTAGATTGAGATGGGTTGTATAGTTATAGATTTTGAGTTATTGATGATGTTCTAACTTTTCCTTTGGCATTTTGCTTATATTTAATATTAATCTAGTTGGATTGTGTTTATTTGATTTGGATGTTGTGATTGATTAATGTATTTGCATGTTTCGGTAACAAAGAGAGAAGCTGAACTAGATAAAAATGATTAAAATAGATTAATTAGAGTTAGGTGATCTAATTGACCACTTAATCAATATAGTCATTAATTTCAAGCAGGGAGATCTCGTACAAGACCTGATTGTTTTTTAGAGAGCTTTAGAACTAATTAAAATTGTGGTAATTTGTGAATTGAGAGATTGCAAGTCCATAATTCAATTAGGGTTTACAATTTAAGGAATGGTTATAACTCAAGAGGGAGTAATCAACTTTATGATCGTCTAGAACTGACACCCTATAAACACAAAAATGGGTAAATTAGGATTAATGATAGATAAAATCTACTCTCTTATAACTTGATTAATTCTTTTGGTAGATTTCCATTGTTACATAATTTATTCATTGCTAGTTTGTTTGATTTTATTTACTTTTCAGTTTATCATTTGAATTTGACTCTTAAACAAAGCATAACTTGAATTAAGTGGTACCTAAACACAAATATCTACGTTTTATCACAAGTAATGACCTGTATACTTACGATTTTTAGGATAAAATAAGTAATTTGTTTTTTCAATCAACAAGTTTTTGGAATCATTGCTGGGGATGCCTGATGATGCTATGAGGTTAAGATTGTTTTCTTTTAACTTGAGGAATCAGGTAAAGACATGGTATAATTCACTCAATGCAAGCCAAATCACTACTTGGAAGTGGTAAGCCCAAGCTTTCTTAGCTAAGTACTTTCCCTTGACCAAGACGATAACAATCATCACAGAGATCACAAACTTTGAACAAACTGATGGGGAGTCATTATATGAAGCCTGGGAGGAATTTAAGGAATTATAAAAAAGCTGCCCTTAGCATAACCTTCCGAGGGAATTTCTTTTGCAGACATTCTATAATGGAATAATCCAGAGCATAAAGGGAACAATAGATGCAGCTGCAGGAGGGTCTTTGATGAGGAAAACCATTGATGCATCTCATAACCTTTTAGAAGAGTTGGCGAGTAACAACTATATATGATCAAATGAAACGAGTAGATAAGGGTCAAAGGAGCAAAAAGGAATGATTCCACTTCACTCAATGATAGCCTTACAAGTACAGATTGCTGCCCTTACCAAATAATTAACCAACATGTAAGAAGCTTCTTCATTGATAGTCCATACCATGGAATTATAATGTGAATTATGTTGGTAGGATAACTATGACATAGCTGAATGTTTCTTGCTAGGAGTGAGTGGTACAAAATAAGTAAATTACTTGGGTCAACTGCAACAAGGTAACAATCCTTACTGTAATAGTTACAATCTTGGGTGAAAAAACCACCTAAATTTTTTGTGGAGTACTAATAGTGTGGGTGGCCAAGTGAGAACTCATGGACCTCTCAAATTTTAGCAAGAACGAGTTAGGTATTTGGAGAACAAAATGGATGAGTTAGTGGACATATTGGGCTCAAATTTCTCAAGCCAAGAGGAAGGTCAAAGAAAACAAGAAGAGAGTTAGAAGAGAGTAGAGGCGAAGTTTAATAGATTGCGAAGAACCACGATTCATCCATCCACAACTTGGAGGTACAACTAGGTCAGCTTGCTAATGCTTTATCTTCTAGGAATCCAGGAAGTTTACCAAGCAACAATGAGCCCAATCCAAGTGAACAACTCAAGGTGATCACATTTAGGAGTGATAAGCAATTGGAGGAGTCAAGTATAGAAAAAGATAGCTAGCAACAGGACAAGGTAGAAGAAAAAGAAGTAGAGAAGCCAAATATACCACCATCACCCTATAAGCATAATATTCCATATTCATAGAGGGTGAGACCACATTAGGTCGAGACTTCACTCACAAGTTAATTTTTTATAGATCATGCAGCATTGTACTATCTCTTTGTAAAGAAGGAAGTCAAGGCTAGGCTCATCTGATGGGTGCTTCTGCTCCAAGAATTCAACATTGAGATTAAGGATAAGAAAGGAGCAAAAAATGTTGTGGTAGACCACCTATAGAGACTTAAAGGGGAAAAAATTAAAAAGAAATAAAAATTGAAGAGCATTTTCCTGGCGGGGCTTTAACTATGATAGAAAATTCTTTTCCTCTTTGGTTTGTATATATTTCCAATTATCTCTCAGGTGGTATTCTTCCCCCTAATCTTTCGCATCAATAAAGGAAGCATTTATTATTTTAGTGTTCTTTTTATAATTAGGATGAACCTGTGTTATATAAAATATGTGTTGACAGTTCGATTCATAGATGTGTCCCTGAAGATGACATACCTGAATTTTTGATTCAGTGTCATATTTCAATTTATGTCGGACACTATGGAGTGAACAAGACGGCTTCTTACATTTTGGAGTGTGGATTTTATTAGCCAAACTTGTTAAAGGATGTCTGAGATTTTGTATTACATTGTGATAGGTGCCAAAGAGTGGGCAATATTTTGAAGAGAGTTGAGATGTCATTTTCAAACATCATGGAGGTAGAGATATTTGATGTGTAGGACTTAGATTTCATAGGACCATTCCTATCTTCCCTAGGTAACTCTTATTTATTATTCGGAGCTGATTATGTGTCTAGGTAGGTCGAAGCAATAACTACTCCAACAAATGATGGCAAGGTGGTGCAAAGGTTCATCAAGAAGATCTTTACTAGATTTGGGGTGCCTAGAGCTATCATAAGTGATGGTGAGAGCCACTTTTGCAACAAACCTCTTAAGGCTCATTTGAGAAGATATAGTGTTCTTAATAGAGTGGTAACCCCTTACCATCGATAAAAGAATGTCCAAGTGGAGGAGGTGAATAAAGAAATGAAGAAGATTTTAGAGAAGGTAGTGAGGACTTTAAGGAAAGATTAGGCTTTGAAGCTGGATGATACATTGTGGGCTTACAGGATAGCATTCAAAACTCCAATAGCCATAACACCATATCAACTTGTGTATGACAAGGCTTTCCATTTACCATTTGAGTTGGAGCATAGAATATATTTGGCAATTAGAAAAGGGTTAAGATACGATGCATATGAAAAATGCCAAGTTATATAAGGAAAGGGCTAAAAAGTGACATGATGGCCACATTAAGAAAAAGGAATTCAATAGTAGGGACTTAGTGCTTTAATTCAATTCATAGCTTCGATTATTTCTTAAAAAGCTCAAGTCAAGATGGCGTGACCCATTTAAGGTTATTCAAATGTTTCCCTATGGAGCTTTGGAGTTAGAAAATGAAAAGGGGGAAATTTTTAAGGTTAATGGGTATAGATACAAGCTTTACTTTATAGGGCCATTCTCACAAAAAATGGAAGTACTTTCTTTCCTTTCACTCACTCTTTTATGATTTCATATGGAATGATCAAGCTAATGACCTTAACTTAATATGTTTGTCTTTCATTTGTTTATGTGTTAGTATGGTTTTGTTTTGATTTAATAATCTTTAGTTTGGTTTAACTTGTTTCTCCCTTCATTCTTTTATTATTTAGGTCCCCGATGATAAATTTTGAGGTTACTTGAAGATTTATTGTGCATCATAGCTTGTTAGAGGACCAAAGGACAAGAGGAAAAATGCGCCACTTCTATCGGCACCATCGTTATAAGCCCACTCGCCCTTAATCTCTTCCATTATTCTTTTTGTGTTTTGTGTTTTCTTTTTCATGGTGTTGTTTTTTGGTTTTGGACGTTCTCTTTTACACATTGAGGGCAATATTTTGTTCAAGTGTGGGGAGGTAGTCTTTGCATTCATGTTTACATTTTTGCATGTCATTTAAGATGCATGTTAGGTTGCTAGTATTAGGCGTGTCATTTCCCTTACATTTGAATCTTGGTGATGAATGTGTTTCCATGGATTCTATCACATTAGTTGAAATGAGATTAAATGCATGTGTGAGGAATTGAGCCTTTTTCACTCCATTCTATAGTCATTTCAATTCCTTGTTTGTGGGATGCTTCCTTAGGTGATTGCCTTCAGAACTTACTTTGAATCAGTTTAAATCTACTAGATGCCTATTAGATAGAAATTATTAAGGCCTTCTTGCTTTAACCTTTGACTTAAATGATATACCCTTTTATTATCCCTTGCCAGCCCCATTGAACCTTTAATCTTTTGTTTCTTGAAATTACCCAATTTTAAAACCCATAAACCCCATTAGCTTGCCCAATCACAAGTTAATAGAGTACTAAGTGATACTTGAATATGGAATTACAAGTTAAGAGCACATGGCATATAGTTGTTGTTTTCTGTTCATTGTTTCTTTATTATGAAAATAGGAAAGAAAAAATCAAATGAAAAAAAGAAAAATGAATAACATGTACTAGCTTCAATAAGTTGAAGAAGTAGTCTTATCCATTTGCATATATTAGAAGTTTATCTTTTTCATCCCTTTATACATTTAGTAGTTTATAAAATGCTTGTGATGAACCCTTAAAACTTGTTTAACCCACCTTAACGCTAGCCACCTTATAACCAGAAACAAAGTCCTTTTGATCTATCTTATCATGTAATCATTGTGGAGGAGAATTGGTGTATTAGCAAGCCTATAATAGTATGGTTTCCTATAGGAAGTTTGAGCAAAACACTGACCATCAAACACTTGAGAGAAATGAGTGAAATCTGTAATCCATAAGGAAGGTTCATTTTAAATTTATACTTATCTTTGAGTGATGGTTTCATGGGTTGATTTTGCTTATGTGCACCAATCAAAATTAGTCATGATGTGTGTAGTAGCTTGACACTTGAGTTGGCCAAGGTTTGAGGGATTACATGCTTTAATCTTTGTGAAAATGAAGTGATAGAATTTTATTGGTTGTATTTGATCTTTTCTTAAGGATAAGCAAAAGTTTAAGTATAGGGATGTTGATAGGTGTAAATTGCATTATATTTTTTTAGGTAATTTGATGTATGCATAGTGATTAATTTGATTGCTTAGTATGTCTTTAGGTTTAGAATTGTGTTAGTTCATGAATATTTGTGTTTTAAGTGTTCTTTAGCTATGAACATGTTTTTGAGCTTCAATTATATATATAAAAGGTGTCGTGATGAGTTGCTAGTGTTTCAGAACATTTGGAGGAGTATTAGAGGAGACCCGAACCAAAACACAGTTCCACGATCGTGGCAAAGCTTGAGCATAGGGCCACGATTCTAGGGAATTTACCATGATCGTGACAAAGAGCAGATAAACCGGCCACAATTGTTTACTAAGGGCCACTATCATTGCTTACGTGCAGATGGATGTAGAGTCACTTTCAGATTCGAGTTTTTAAGGGACATTTCAGACCCCAAAAAGACACTAAGGTTACCTTAATTGGAAAATACTATAAAAAGATTATGATGTAACCCTAGAAAGGGAGTCTACATTCAGCCTACATTTGGAAACCCAAAAAGAGAGAGAAAAAAGAAGGAGAGGAAAAAGAGGTGGGTTACGAACCTAAAGTTTCCTAGAATAGGTGATCTCCCGATGTTGCTGCTTTCCTGAATCATCCAACCTAACTTTCATTTCGTCCCCATTTATCTTTTTATTCATTTAATTTGTAAAATTGAGATGGGTTGTATGGTTATATATTTTGAGTTGTTAGTGATGCTATAACTTTTCCTTTTTGATTTTACTTATATTTAATATTAATCTAGTTGAACTGTGTCTGATTTGGGTGTTGTGATTGATTAATGTATCTGCATGTTTCAATAATAAACCAAGAGGGTGAATTGGATAAAGATGATTACATTGGATTAACGAGATTTAAATGATCTAATTAACCACTTAATCAATCTAGTCAATAATTTCATAGAGAGAGATCTCATGTGAGACCCTATTGTTTATTAGAGAGCTGTAGAATTAATTAGAATTGTGGTAATTTGTGAATTGAGAGATTGTAAGTCCATAATTCGATTACGGTTTACAATTTAGGGAATGGTTATAACTCGAGAGAGAGTAATCAACCCTACAATCGTCTAGAATTGACACCCCATAAATATAAAAAATGACTAGATTAGCATTGATGATATAACAACATGTTTCCATACTAAGGGTTAGAACCTTAAACTGTTGCACTTAAGTAGTATCATTGAGAATTTATGAAATGCATTTTGTTTACGTGCATAATATTTGCATATACACATGAATCATGATTTAGGAAACATTGTAAAGATTGTATATACACTCAATTGACATGTTCCAGGATATGAAAGGTTTAAAATGATCATGGTGTGAATTATGTATTGCGTATGTCTTGAATTTTGGTTTGGTGGATTATAATTAGTAAATTTGGAATTAGTTGTTACAATTAGAAAATTGATGAATTAAAATGTACATTTAGCTTAGGAAAAATGTCAAAGTGGTAAGATAAGTTATACATGTAAAATTAGGATGACTAAGTCTATGAAAATGAGTGACATCTGGTATGGAAATTTAATGACAGTTAACATAGGTAATTAATTGAAAAATGGCATTGAGTGACAAATGGCCTAGCATATTGGTGAAATTTGGCAGTTTATCTATAGGGCAAATGGAATGCATGCCTAGGGATATATGTCATTGAGACATGGTGACAACTTGCACATAATTGAATTAAGCTAATGCAAAAATTGTATTTGCTGGAACATTCACCATCTTCTTCTTTTCTCTCTAGCGAAACTTGCTTCTATCTCACATCTCTGTATTTTGGTTTAAGTCTTACTAAATTGCCACACGAAATCCATACTTTTAACCTTCACAAAGTTAGGTAAAGAACCAAAACATTGTTATTCTTATTGTGGTCTTTTATCCTTGCCGAAACCAACCTATTTCCACCTTGAATTTATGATGATCTTGCATACATGGAGGGATAGGTTAACTTGATTAATTGAGGTGGAACTTGAGCTAGACAAGTAAGTAAAGTATTGGCCTTTACGACATGATATAATAGAAAGATTATGATGATTGAATTGGGATGGATTGTATGAGATGTTGATGATGAAGTGTGCTAGAATATGATGGATAAACTTGGATACTTTTATGCTTTGTTCTTGATGTATAAAAACCATAAGTTATAAGTTGTTATACGGATGAATTACAATGGGATTTGAAGTATAATAAATATGCTAAAGAAAGGTGTTAGTGTAGTGTTCTTGAAATGGGCAAGAACTAGGACTACATATATAATAGTGAATGATAGTTTATGTTTTGTTTTGATACATGAAAGGCAATAGTTTATGAGCTACCAAATGAATAATTTTGTGTTAGAATTGGAGATGAAATTAATAAGGAATTAGAGTATAATTAAGGAATAATTGAGGTATAATTAATGGACTATTATGAAAATGTTTTGAAATTGGTATAAAGGTGTTAGAATCTAGAAAAAAATTGAAGGAAATGGATGGTCTTCGGTTCAATCATCCCATGATCGTGGAAGCTGCATTAGCTCCTTCCTATGATTGTGGGTAATGATTTGAAGTGAATTTTTGTTTTGTTTTGTGTGATTATTGAATTAACTAAGGATAAGCCACTTTACTTAGATGCATTTGGACTTGATTGAGGCTTGAAATGAACTTAGATAGTTTCTTGATTAATTGGTTAAGGGTTTGGTAAGTTTAGGTTGTTAATCGATTTATAACTTAATGAATGGATTGTTTTGATATCAATGTATCTAAATATGGAAATTATGAGTTGTTAAAGGAGTAAAGGTGTTCTTATGAACACAAATGTGATAAGAGGATATGAGTAATGTAGTAGGAATGAATAAATGAGAATTTGGAAATTGTGTGAAAATATAATGCTAAAGGGATGGTTAATATATGGTTGATGAATTTAGAATAATCAAGTTTATTTAAGGTATAAACCTAATTGCAGACTAGTTGTATCCAGGCTATGATGTATGAATAGTTAAGATTTGTGAATAAGGATACATACCTGAAAAGTTAGTTGAGCATGCATTGAACATGACATATATACATATGCATGATTGAATATTTATATGAGTGATAAACTTAGTAATGTGTAAAATATATGTGTATTGTATGATTAAAGAAGCAAGACATTACTAGGTCATCAAGGCAATAGGTTATTTAGAGTGTACTGTGAGTTAACCTAGATGTTTTATCATTATGGTTGATTTATTTTTGTTTAAATTTCATTTATTGAATGGTTACTTTTATGATTGCTGTAATTCTGGACATTGTTGGTCCGAGGAGTTTGATATTAGGGACTATATATGGAAGTGTTTTCAAATTGAATGTGTAATACTGAATATGTACAACTGAATGTGGAATGCCAAACTCAGATCCAAAGAACGTGATAAATGACATTATGCTAGACCTGGTACATATAAATGTGTGTGGCCCTATGAACGTACAAGACAAAGGAGGTTATGAATACTTCATAACCT
>JANSVA010000008.1:38591214-38610355 GCA_025504915.1 Erythroxylum reticulatum | reverse complement strand
CATAAATCTAACACCATTTACCTATAAATCTGAACTAATGATACCTACACTTACATTTAGTCATTACAAACATATATGTTGATATCCTTGGAATTAAAACACAAAAAGATGACGACGATGTACCTGAAGTAGATCCGACGATGACAGCTAGGAGGCGCGATCTGACGACAACAAGGAGGCACAATCAGACGATGGTGACAATGACGCACAATGGCATGACGAGTATGCACAGTAAGACGATGAAAGGTGAGGTGGGACAACGACGACAGGAGAGAAACAGGCTGCAGGTGAAATGGAAGAGAGGAAATGGAGGAAGACGTTGCGGGGGATTAACCTTAAATCAAAACGATATCATTTTGTGTTAAACCAAATGACATCATTTTTTATCCTTTTAAAACACTGAAATGGAGGCAAATGACAACGTTTAGGACTAAAATTTACTAACAAAATTTACTGACGGTAGTGCTGTCGGTAATGCTTTCTTTATCGATGGGCATTTCTTACCGTCGTATATTCCGTTGAAAAATTTTCCCAGGTTAATTTCCCTCCATTTTTGCTGATGGATTTTTGTTTCATTTCCAGTTGAAATTTTTGCTGACAATTTTACCGACAGAACATGATTTTCTATCAATAATTACCAACAGTTTCATTTCCGTCGATAATTGTCCATCACTAAAAACTAATTTTCTTGTAGTGTTATGGGTTTCTATTAAAAAATAAAAAATTAAAACACCAAAATCTATTATCTTAAAACCTTACCTAAATTTTGATTGTTGAATTGTAGCATTTTGTTTGTTCACATAAAAATATTTTAAAACAAAGTGTTTAAGATAGAAAGCAAAAATTAAGAAAAAGAATAACAATTGAATTTTAATTTCTTTAAATATTTAACAGTGTAATATTTAAAAAATATATTAAAATAAATTAAGAATTTTTAGTAAATTTAAGAAAAGGATAAACTTCAAAAGTATTTCTTCTTAACAAAATAAAGGAATTGAATTACATTACATTAAAAAAAATTAATTGAAGAAAAATTATAAATTAACCAAAGATTTTGTAGATTTGCTTGATTTGGGACTTTGAGAAGAATTAATTGTAGATTGAAATTGAAGAGAATGAACAATCTTATTATGATTAAAATAAAGCTTATACTTCTCAAATGGATTTTGAAAAATTGGGCGCTAATTAAAGAAAATAAAATGATGTCTAGAATTAGGTCCCTTTTGAGACTTTCGGGAAAAGATGTTTTGGACAAAGAATGGTAAAAATAATTAATATATAACAAAAGGTTAAAGGAAATTGGAATCTTTTTGTCTCGAGACTTCTATTAGAGTTATAATTTTGATTCTAACTTATGGTTTTGGAATGAATAAGGATGGATTTGCACTAGACTTTTGAGGATCAAACTTTTGAAATGGAGTTGAGAGCTAGACTAAAAATTGGTCTCCAAATGAAGTTACTTGAATTGGGATTAATTAAGACGTGAATTGGAGGGTTAGGGGCTTTTATTTCGACTGAATGTTGGGCTTTGATTGAATTATGGCTTCGACTAGACATCAGGATTTGCCTCTTTTTCTTATATATCAACTGGGCTTGGAATTTGACGAACTTGAGGCCTTTTTTCTTAAAATGGAATTTGGGATTTTAATTGGAATTAAATTGAGACTTAAAAACTTATTATTGATGGTTCTCTTGAATAATAATTTTAAACAGGTACTAATTTGGAGTGCTATCGACTTAGTCAGACACCTAAGTATAGTATGAAATAAAACATACACAAACAAGAGTGGTGACACTTATAGGAAGGTAAAAAACTAGACAAATACAAAAGATAATATTTTGAAGATGGGATTTAGAAGAAGTGGTAAGACAAATTAGTGCATCATCAATAATCCAAGAAGTAAAATGTTGAAAAGCATCTCGAGCAAGATTGGAAGCAAATTGGCAGAAAGTGAAGGAAGAATATTTGCTGAATCATGCATATATGTTGATTAGAAAGTCAAGTTCTTGTGTATATCTTATCTCCGAGAATGAATTAAGTTGCAACAATTAGCACATACATGTTCATGATTATCCAAGGTACCGGTACATAATTGGATAAATGTCATTTATGTATATATAAGCAACTACAAAGCTCTACCATAGGTATGTATGCACAATCACATAACAAGAAAACGCATGTCATAAATCTTTAAATTTATTAAATATGTTGAACAGTAAAAACACAGGTCCATCATAATTGATCAAAATATACCTCCTTAATCCGTAAATCATGACTCCACTACCTTGAGAAAACTGCTCCACCAATTTCTCCAAACTCTGCTTGCTGAGTTGGAATAAATAACCTTATCATTGATAGAAATTGAAAATCACCATTATGCTGCAGCGAGTGGATGATCTGAGAGCTTGAGAAATAAGCTTTAATTGAGGAAGTAAGAGCCATCGACATAGCAGAATTCAACGTAGAATAATTACCATTGATTAGGATGTTCGCAACCAAAATAAATTCAGGATTATCTGTTGGATGGAAGTAATAAAGATTCTTAAAAGTTTTTAATAACTAAAAGATTGGATGAGATTGAGATTTTTTTCAGAGATATGATATTGCTTTGATACTGTGGAAGACTAGAGCTCGTATATATATATATAGACGAGCTAGCTAGTGGTGCACACACTAATGTTAGGACGAAAATCGAAGGAAAGCTAGAAATTGAATACTAAATCTATTGGGATAAAATAGAGGAATGTAAAGTAAACATACAAGTTTTATTTATTTTTATTCTCAATTTAAAAATAATTATTCTTTAACTGGTAAAAAAAATATTTGAAATTGAGGCTGTCTCGTATGTGGTAAATAATAATAATAATAATACACTTTGAAACTTTTATATCATACATGATCTTTTACTAATAAAGGAGGTCCTTCTATATTTGGCCAAAGTTTGTAAAACATTCACTAATGGAATTATTGGGACATATAAATATTTAATAAATCACTATTTTGGATATTGTTATCATTTAAATGGAATTTCTTGTCACCTGAGATACCGATCGCATTTGGGATAAAGGGAAACACTTATTGTTAGTGACGGATCCGTTTTCAAAAAAAAAACATGAAGATTTGACGGCCAAGATTACAACATTAATAATTAGAGTTAATTGCAAAAAATTATTAAACTTTGACTCAATTTTGCAACGAACTTATGATAAAATGTTCAAACTTTCCTTTTTTAACAAAAGTAACCTGACATTATATGATATAGATAGTCATATTGGACTAGTATTTTTATTACTCGACTGTCATATATTGCATTTATTTCATATATAAATTTTATTATTTAATAAAATAAAATTATCAAAAAACATAAAATAATTACACACTCTTTTGTATCTTTATTCCATAATTATTTAAAGATATTTAATATTTTTAATTTACTAAAGAATAAAATTTAGATTTAATACAAGTACAATATTTGACAGTCATATAGTAAATTTAATGTCAAATTATTTTTATTAAAACTTAAATATTTTAATATTTGCTAAAAATTTTTGATATTTTTTAAATTAACCCTAATAATTCTTAATCTATGAATTCTAGGGTACTGAAGGCTAGAGAGAATCTCGTCCCCTTTTCCATCCAACTTAGTGGCTCCAACTTCCGCTTCAAGGCATCCAGTTCGAGTATGGAGAGCTAAATGTTTCTAGGGCTCTTGTTTTTGTTGGATATTGCGCTTGAGAAGATGCTTCCAATATCCACTGAGATTCCTCCAAGCAGGACACGAATTGCACTAGAACAGTGAGCATGTGGGAATCAAGCTTGTGATTCCCTTTAAGCAATCATATCTTTTTCCCACGTCTTCTTGCAATACCAAAAAGAAGAGATAAAGAACTCATCCTTTGCCTCAACTGTCTCTGTCAATGTTGGGACTCTCCCAACCCATGCATCTTACCCCCTGTACCCCAAAAACTATCTTTCTTAACTACCATCATGGCTTTGACAGTGGTTCTTCTATCATGCATGATAAGACTCTTCGATTTGCTACTGTCAAGCATTTTAACTTGTCACTAGGTGGTGATTCTAATTAACTAATAACGCATCATTAAGTAGGAAAACATATCAATAGAACTTGTAGCGGAACAGGTTGCACTTGTTAAAGGGTAGTACTGTGCTACGCACAATACTCAAAACATTGTAGTGACATTATCGTACATATTATATTGTCACTATTTATAACTTTTTAACTCTATCTGTTTAGCAGCAATGCAAGACATTTGACAGACTTGAGTACCATTCAGACCCTTGCTTGTTTCCCTTGGCACCTAGAATTCTAATGGAGGCTCCTAATCCTCCTGAATTTCATAAGCCTTATCTCCTGTAGTAGACTTCTAATTATTAACGTCGGGATAACGAAACTGGTGATGATTGCTGAAGATCAAGTACGATTTTAAGCTTCCCGTGAGATATACAGTCGTACTATCCCGAAATATCTAAACAAATTTAAGTGAACTTTTTGACTTTTGAAACCAAGCTATAAATAAAATTATGTCCTTTACCAAAAAATCAAAGAAAAAAAGGAAAGAGACAGAGTGAGAGAGAGAGTTGATTCCACTCCCATCTACCAAAATACTGACAGCAAATTAATTGGTTTTGATGTGGCAGACAACCAAATCGAACGGAAATCATTAAAACATGGTGAACATATATTAATTAGATGAACTCATGATATGTATCGTAATCAATCCAGAGAGAGATAAGTGGGAAAGGGAGATAGAAAGTGCAAAACATCACTGGAACTTCCTCTAGGATCCTCATTACATATGTAGCGAAAGTGATGGTCTAATGATTGAAGAAGAGAGAAACTTGCAAAAGATGGTCCTTCAATGCTTAAAGCCATACCCAGAACATGTTCGGACAGTTCATGCGAGAGGCCAACTCATGAACGGTTTCTACCACTAAAATTGCCTTTCCTGGTTAGCATGAGTTGTGACTAGCTGCTATACATTATCCCTTCTTACGTGTATTGCTGATTAGCTTTGACCTCAGGTCATATTCCTTCCATGTTTAGCTATAAAATAAAAAAAAGTATTTTTTAATAAATATAATTTTTTTAATTTAAATATAACTTTTTAAGAAGTTTAAATTTAGAATTTCTTAAAAAGATACTTTTTCAAATAGATTTTTTAAGGTTATTTTTTAGTTTCTTTTGTTATTATATTTTACACATAATTTTCACAATACCTATAAGCATGTCTTAACGTTTATTTTAAGATACATATAATATTATTTGATTTTTATATGTCTTAATATGTATTTTAATACTTATGTTATAATTCATATAAAAGATTTAGTTAAATAGATTTTCATATAGTTTAAACTTATATAATAATTTATATATTGTGCTTTATATATTGTTTAATATATTTTAAATAATATTTATAAGCATTATTAATTTTTATTACAAAATAAAATATAGTTAAAAATTAAAAATATTTTTATTTTTATGTTGTCAATCTATTGTATGAAGTTCTTTTAAAAAAACTCTTTTTTAGATAAAGTTAAACAGATAACTGACTTTTTAGAAAGGCTCTTCTCAGAAAAGTTCTACTGACAAAAACTCTACTAATATAAACTCGTACAAACGAGCACTCAATCCTTTATCTTTTATTCTTTTTTCACTAGACGTGCTTCTTTGTGAAGCATACATAATCGCGTTATTGTTATGGATATCCTTAAAATTAATTGCAGGGTGGTATATGAATAGCATCATTAAAATTCTGATGAATATATTGGATAAGTTATTTTAGTTTATATGTATTATGCTTACGGATGCATTTGAAAATAAGCAGAGTATCTTCAAAGGAGTAATTATGTTTTGCTACCCTTATTCAAGAAAGATGACCTTCCCCACTAATATTTCGTGCTAATTTGTTTAAACGTTCTTTTAACGACCCCATTAATGGATGTGAAGTTATAAATAATCAGTAATATGTAATAAATTAATATCAGTCAAAAGCTTAAAGGCATGCTTTGCTATGGCGTGATTAGGAAGCTCTTTATATAATTAAGAGTGAGATAAAGATCAAAACCTCAAGTGTAATCATGATCTCGAGAAAGTAAGTAAAGCAAAGATGTATTTAAAAGAATTCAATTTCGATTTGAATAACTTAAAAGGAAATAGCCATAATTATTACCTAGAGGCTGTATTTCAATAAATTTATCATAAAACATTATTTTAAAATCGTATTGAAGAGTCTCCTAATACCTATATATGTTATTTTATCTTTTTAATTATTGTCAAAATTCAATTAGCTGTCCACTTAAATAAGAGTTAGCTTGTTTAAATTAGTTAGTATTAGAGGTTAATTACAAGTCGAAAATATTAAGCATAAAACTATATATATCAAACTTGAAGAGTTTAATTTTTGACTCTTTTTGCCAAGTTATTTTCTTATAAAAGTTATAAGAAAATAATCGTGACGGCTCTTCTTTACACGTAGAAATCAAGTCATGGAATAAAGGATCACATGGATTATAGATGATTATTCTGACACACCAAATGATTATTCTTGTTTTGAAGCATTCAATTAAGTACCTAATACTAAGGAAATTCATAGTTTAACCTTTATTTTCTTAGATTATTATTAAAAACTAGTAAATCTTGCTGACATGTAATCCAACTTTCATTTCAATAAGGTCAAGAAGTTCCCTTTTATCTTTTTTATTTTAAGGAGACTTTACGAATTATAGCCATACATAAATTATTTAGAGTCAAATAAATACTTGATATTTTGATTAAGTGAGAAGATTAATATTGATTGGAATTTCAAAAATAAATTTCAATTTCAATTATATCACCAACTACTAATGGAGGGAAACAGATGAGAACACTGCAACAAAGTTAACATCATTTTATTGAAATCATTGCTAAAAATTAGCATTTTGGCGACAATTTTGAATAACGTCACCAAAAGCTTACCGTTTTGCGATGTTTTATAGAATGATCGCTAATTGCAAATCTTTGGCGATGCTTTTTAGAAATCGTCACAAAAGGCTCATCCTTTTGTAACGGTTTAGTAGTTTTTGGTGACAACTTTGTAAATCATCGAGAAAAGTAAGACTTTTGGCCAAAAAATATTTAAATCGTCTCCAAAAGCCTAATTAAATAACAAAATCACTCACTGATTTATAATTATGAATTTACTAACTTTGACTTGATCATTTTGTAACTAAACAACATAGTTGCAATGTAACATCTCGTCCCTATATTAAGAGTTAGAACCCAGATTTCAACAAGGGAGAGAGTAGTAATGTGAGAATTAAAAAATTTTGCTTTTCATGCTCAGCAGAATGTCAGCATGTATGCATGTGAATTTGAATCTTTGCACGCATGAAAATAATTGTACCTGCACTTATTGACATTTCGGGTATATTGAATAGAAATGGGATAGATTAAGGATAATGGTTATAGTGAATGAGTAGAATGAAATGGAGTAGAAAGATTACAAATAAAATTAAAGTGTTGGATTTAGTGAAGGAAAATACATTGGAGAAGTTTACTGAGAATATTTAGTATGGGAGTTTTAGATAGCAGAGTAGAAAGTTATGGTCCTTATGAGTGAAGATGTTCAGGAGCATAGATGTATCATCTATAAAGACGTATCATCTGTGATGATGTTATTCGTCTTAAAAGATACATCATCTGTAAAGATGCATGGTTTGTAAAGACATATTGTCTGTGATGACGTCACATCGTCTGTGATGACGTCACATCATCTTAAGAGTTGTATCGTCTTAAGTTAACTCCGCTTTGTCTTAAGAGTTGCATCGTCTTAAGTTGACTTTGTTTCATCTTAAGTTGACTCTGCTTTGTCTTATGAATTGCATCGTCTTAAATTGACTTTGCTTCGTCATAAGTTGACTTTTGTTTTGTCTGTCCTTTTCACTTCGTCTGCTTTTTGGCATTCATCTGCTTATTGCTTCGTCTGCTTTTTGGCATTCATTTGCTTATTGCTTCATCTGCTTTTTAGCACTCGTCTGCTTTGTCATTCGTCTACTTTTTGACATTCGTCTGCTTTGTCATTCGTTTGCTTATTGCATTCAATTGCTTTCTGCTTCGTTTGCTTTCTGCTTATGTGACCGAAACTCCTTCCTCTGTATACTATTTATTTTGTATCATCTGGTACAAATTTGACTCTCAAGATGATAGAACTTGCCTTCAAGGTCTTCATGAAAATTATAGACCTATAGGTCCTCTTTCAAACCACCTAACAAGGATCTTGATCTGATACCTATGATTGAGGACAGAACCAAATTGAATGATTTTGGTGTCAATGGAGACATAAGACATAGGGGAATATGTTTCTACAAGAAAGTGTTATAAAATGACTTTAATGTGGGGGTCAAAAAGAACATATAAAGTTGATCCGAAATGATGTGTTATGGGAAAAATCTGAAAGTGGGTTATGATTTATGATTACAGTAGTTTTATTAAGTCATAAACTTAAGTATAAATTATACTTAAGTGAGTTCTAATAAAGGGAAGTGGATAAGTGGATAAGAAATGAACAGATGTCCTAGCTAAAAATAAGATTTTATTACCTTAAAAGGCTAGCTGATGTCCTTATCCTTATCATTCTTGAAACTTCTTTCTTTAGAGTTCCTCCAACCGACAGCTTTCTTCAAATATTCATCGAAGTTAAACTTTGCTTTTCTCTATTTTCTCCCACTTCTACTTTGATATTTCTTCCTTCTATTCCAAGAAAAATCGAACCTCCCTGTCAACCTTCCATATGAGCTACGTGAGTTACATGAAGGATTAGGGTTACGTGATTTTACAAAGATTGGAGTTTCAAACAAGTAAGCTTGTTATGCTTACGTAGTTTTTGCATGAAATGAAGCATGCATCATTAGTTCACTACTAAATGGTTAAGAATAGTGATATTCTTATTTGCTGAAAAATGAGTGAGAAGATTTAATGTACAGTACATGATTTTCTTTGGATTGATGACTGAAATATTAAAGGATAGTGTTAAACCATCTTTGGGAGTTGAAAGATCAATAAGAGTGTGTAAGGGTATGAAAGAACAATTAAAGTGATAGTTAGAGGAAATATTGAGTTTGAAGCAGAAAGTTGATAGTGATATATACGTAGTTATATACTCTGTTTTCCTCTTCACTAGTCATATATGGAATTATATTAGTAAACTAGTGAATGAGTTATTGATATCAAAGTACCAAAAGATTAAGGTTGTAGTTCAAAGAACTGATGAGTGATTAAGTTATAAAATGGGAATGTGCATAAGATGTGAAATTTGTTACAGTACTCGAGATTGTCATTGAGCATGCATTATACATAGTCTAATTATACATTTGGGTATAAATAAATGCTTATACATGTTCAATTATTAATGAGTGTGCAATGTGTGTCTTGCATAAATGGGTTGTGCAGGTCAAGTGTCAGCATTAAGGCATTCCCAGAATTTGGAAGCAAATGCTAATCTATAGCATACTTTGAGTAGACCGAGATGGTCTCATTTTATTATTTATTATTTGAATTTTGTATAATGTGATTGATTATAATGGTTTCCAAACAGGAGGTCCGATGATTGTGGTGTTTGATTTGTATATTGAACTGTTATTTGAATGTGAATGAGATAAACTAAGTGTACTTAATGTGATTGTTAAATGTGTTTTCAAATGTGCATGGCATGTAAGTGAAGTGCGAATTCTCAACTTAATGTTGAATGCCGGACTAAGGTCCGATGATATGGGAAAGTAATTGAATGAGATTATGCAATGTGAGTGATGCATTCCATCTCATGAATGCATGAAATATAATGACAGCTGTGATCAGAGTAGCCATCGACAGTGAAAAAGAGCTTAAAGCTCAGAAAGTGAAATTGAGCATCGAGCTCAAAAGTGATTAAGAGCCTAAAGCTCACTATGTATAATGAGCCCTGTATCCCCCAAGTGGATAAGGGATGGTTATTAATGAGCCCGATATCCAATGGATACAGCACAGTTTAGGCACTTAGTTACAACAAAGTAACAATTGGAAAGTAAGCCACATACGCATTACATATGCATAATAGGAATGATTAAGTGTATTGAATGTGAAATATGCAATAATGTGAATTATGTGTTGTGTGACTGGGTGAGCCATCGATGATGGTCACTCATTGAGTTCGTAAAACTCAACCAAAATTTGCAATTATTTTTCAAGATCAAAAGAATACCCCGTTAGGCCAACGGGAGTATACCTACAGCATACAAGTGAAGGATAGAGGTCGGGATCAGTTCGCATCTGCATTGTATTTCTTTAATTTGTACTGAAGTATTCATTCCGCAACTTTTGTATAAATTTGTATTTCGAAACGATTAAGGTCTTTTGTATTTGTGAAAGGGCCCAAATGGCTATTGGAAATATTGTTGACTGTATTATGTGATTGTAAAAATGGTTATGAAATAAAGTGGGGCCTGATTTGGTTATGAATTTTCGCATATCATGTTTGTAGTTTAAAAAAAAGAAAATTTTATACCGATTTCTAAGTGATTGAGTGCTTTAGCACACTACCCTCGCGGGACACGAGCTCGGATATCATCCATCGATGTCGAGTTCGGGTCCTGCGGGAGTCGGGTGTTACATGTGAAAAATCAAATTCAATATTATTGACAATAATTGCAAGTGTAAAAGTAAATTTAGTTACCTAAATTGTCAAATCATTTTAATAATGTAGAAACTATAAGTCAAATGTTTCATCCTCATCAAGATATATATACATTCAACATCTTGAAGAAGAAAACAAGTCGCTTAAGGTTGAATTACAAAAAACTGAAAAAAATTAAGTCAAGCATGAAAAGTTCATAAAAAAATTACTTAGCTAGATAACGAAAGCTGTGAAGATGAAAATGAATGGTATTAACCATATCTCTTATACTTTTTTTTTAATTCCTATTTTTATGATAATTTAAATTTAAGTTTAATACTTTTCTCATATTACAGTTTTGAAGAAGATGCAACAGGACTAAGTGATTTTTATTATATCTTGTAAACTAATCTTTGTATTTATTATTTTGTACATAAGTATTATTGAAGTTGTAATTAAAATTTTGTACACGAACAAATTTAATGATTTTTTATTTTTATATACAATACTTCAAATTATCAATTATTTTTGTATTAAAAATTAACAAAAATCTAAATACACTATAACAAAATATAAATTTAGCTACATTTTTTGCTAAATTTTGAAAAAGTAGCTAAAAGCAAGCTTTTAGCAACAATTTTCAAAATCGTCGCAAAATGTGGACCCTTTGGTTACTATTTCTAAAATCGTCACCAAATGCGAATCCTTTTGTGATAATTTCTGAAAATTGTCGCTAAAGAGCCTAAATTTTATGAAGGTGTTCTAAAACATCGCAAAATGTTGACCCTTTAGTGACAATTTACAAAAATTGTCGCCAAAAGGTCCTCATTTGATGTCAAAAGATGACCTTTATTGACTCTTTTGGTGACTATTTATGGAAATCATTGCTAAAAATTTCCCTTTGGCGATGATTTTGGAAATCGTCACCAACTATGCCAACTAATTATAGGAGGGAAGGAAAACAAGATCAAAATTTTGTTGATAGCATTTTCTTGTCTTGTTGTTCTATTTCTTTACATTCAGATATTATGCGCTACTCTTTTTTTTAACCTCCCAATATGTTTATACTTCGTTTGAATCCACTTTGGATTTGATTACATACTCATTTCATGTTTGGTAGGATTGGAGAGTTCTTGACACAAGCGGAACTGAACAAAACGAACAAAAGGAGGTTGGTTTTAGAAGGTAACTTTGAGTTTTATATGGTTTCTTTACCTTCTTGATTTTTCCCTCTCCTACTAAAATAAATAAAAGAGGAAATCTGTTGGATCTGGGGAGCCCACTTTCACGGAAGATTTACATCATGGGCTTAGTGATGAAACATACTCATGGGCTTTGCCAACATACTTCAACCCAAAACCTTAAAGCATTAGGCTTATGGCCCTTTCTACTTATATGTCCTTCAATAGTTTCATCTCTTTCCAATGTAAGATTCCTACTCATACTTGACATCTCAACAATCTTCCCTTTAAGTGTGAACTTCCACATTGGGCTTAGGCTCTTCTTTGAGCGAAAGCCTTTTTCTACCTTTTTTAGTAGTTTGAGTATATGGTGTCATCAAGAGCACTTCTACTCCACTGGTTTAGGCCCATTAGGAGTTTCCTTGCTCTTCTTCTTGGGGAGGCAACCATGAGATTCGACTAACGTCTCCATACTCGTCCATTGTCAAACCATCAGCTCTGATACTAGTTATTGGATATAGGGAGCCCACTTTCATAAGAGATCTACATCATGGGCCTAGTGATGAAATATAATCGTGGGCTTTGACACCACACTTCAACCCAAAACCTTAAGGCATTAGGTTTATGGGTCCTTTCCACTTATATGTCAATCATTCTAATGTGAGATTCTTACTCACACTTAGCATCCCATCAAAATAGATAAAGAGATAGTGAAAGAGGTGGGAGAGTAAGAGATCAAAGGTTTGTTTTAATGGTGGTTAGGTTTTTATGTTGATCCTTTTAACTTCAATCTTCTTCGTGGTTTTAATATACCTTCCCTCTTCTCCAAAAAACTTGAAATTTGACATCATAGCCAATTTTTCTTGAGGAATTTTTTTTTGGGATTTTGATTAATGCAGTGAGGAGATATTATGGGCGTGTAAGAAAAATCGCAAGTTAAATCCAATTTGATGCAGGTTAGTCCTTCTCTGTTGCTTTCTTATTTCTTCTTTGTTTTGCCCTAGAATTTTCATGTGTCATAAGATGTGATTGAAGTGTTTATTATGTTGGGTGATTTGGGTGATTGGTGGGTATTAGGCACTAAGTAAGATTGCATGCAATTAGCTTCAGAAAGAGTTGGTGGAGTGGCAGGTCAAGCCTTTTACTAGTTTTAAGCACAAGGTCACCAATAGTCTCCAAAGGTTACTCCTTTCTCTGTTTTCTTAGTCCTTCTTCTATTCTTTTGTTGATATTTTTTTTGGCTCCTAAGAAAATCAAAGGGGAATTAGTGAATAAAATCTGGTACACAAGTGGGTGTTTTACATTTTTTACTCTCTATTTGTTTCAATTTTATATAATTAGAGTTGGCTTTCTAAATATTCTCATTGTTCTTCTCTGTTTCACACAATCTTTGCGTTTTTGTTTTTGTTTTCGTTTTCCTTTTTGGTGGGATTTTTTAATAAGAAATAAATGGAGCTCCTGGCACCTTTACACCAATTAGACATATTAGCTTCAAGTGGATTGTCCAAAGCGTTACCTTATGGAAGCTCCTCATGTTTGTATGTCATGTTTATTTATTTATATAAAAGTCTGCATCTTTACTTATGCCTAATTGTTGGGTCTTATTGACTATTTATGTCTTGACAACAATCTTTTTTGGGTAATAAAATAGGAATAGCCTTTGACATTCAGGTTTTGAGAGTGAATGATGAACATTATAAAGTGATGGAAGATGAAGCCTATAATTCTAATATACTTACTTGGATGAATGTTCAAAATAGTTTAGGATAATGAAGATGAAGCCTATAATTCTGATATACTAACTTAGATGAATGTTCAAAATAGTTTAGGAGAAGGGTCGCGGCCATGGCAAAGTTAGATAATTCTGTTTCTTCATCAAGCTTTATTCTTATTGTTTAAATTATTCTTAACCTTGCTAAAGTTGTGGATGCACTCAATGCATATATGTTACACTACTTCCCTTTTGTTTTACTCTTAGGTTGGATTGTTGAGTGCTTACAAGATAAAGAAGTTGTACTTTGGAAGTTACCTATGTTTTTCAATGAATATTTTGTTGGATTACTTTCCCATTTCATCACCCTACTTCTTTTTCCTAATTGAAAACAAACAAGTTTAATTATGGATAATTTCAGTCAGTCTACCGATCTTGAAGTTGTTTTCATGATTTTCATGACTTATCTTTCGTATATGATGGCTGACGTATGAAGTTGCTCTCATCGACATAGACAAACCTTGAGTTATTCTAGTTACGTTGTAATTTTTTTTTCTAATCTCAACATTATCAATTTGTAAATTAGTCTCTGCATTTATTATTTTGTCTATAAGAATTGTTAAAGTTGTAATAAAAATCTTTTATGTGAAGAATATAAATGGTCGCTAATGACAATTAGTGATGATTTTGAGACTTTTAGCGATGAATTTTTTCGTAGTCAAATGTCATTTTCGTTGTAGTGATATTGTATACATAATATGAATTCAAAATATAACAAATAATTTCAAATCAACATGGTATAACATTTATTTAAAATGTATATTAAAATTTTGGCTATATTTTACAAAACGTAGGTTAAAACATTTGACTATGTTTTTAAAAATCGTAGGTGAAACTTTTTGGCTTTATTTTCAGAAACGTAGCTAAAAAAATTTGACTATGTTTTTTGAAGCGTAGCTAAAAGCTTTCGACTATGTTTTCAAAAACATATCTATTAGTTTTTAGCTACAAAAACTAAGCGTAGTCAAAAGGTATTGTTGATAATTTTTCAAAACGTCGATAATTTTTCACTACAAAAATAAAATGTAGGCAAAAGCTATTAGCAACGATTAGCGAAAAACGTCATTTATAGTTGTCAGCTATAAGAATTTGGTAACATTTTGACAACAAATATAAATCGTCGCAAATGATTATTAGTGACAATTTTGAAACTTTTAGCTACAATTTGTTTTTGTAGCCAAATGTATTTTTTGTTATAGTACGAAGATGGAGAAAGAAAATAAAATAACTTTGACAAAGATGACATAGTATACTTGTAATGACTTTGTCAAAGAGGATCTCTATCTAAAGAGAACATCGCCCTCTCCTTGTTGCCCAGTTAGTCTTTGTTAATAATTGAGAATGGTCCTGCGCAGAAAATACAGATATTAGAGGCAGTAATTTACCATTAATTTTTTGGACCACTTACGATCAAAGCAGTAAACCAATTCGCGCATTTGGACGGTCCAAATTGAACCTTTAGAACAGGATGGTCCACAACGGAAGTACACATAATTATATGGGTGAAAGCCGGTCCAAATTCAACCATTAGAACTGGATGGTCCAAAGCAGAAGTACACATGTGCGGCATGTGTAGTTTATATGGGTGAAAGCTGCCCTTGCATGGTACCCTCTTGCCATTCATAGTGCACGTGCCTCTGGACCATCCCATCCCGTTCATTTCTATACCAATTCTGATGCTGTTTTGACATTTGATGGAATTTGCTTTAGATGTGACTGCATTTATTTAGTACGTTAATTTGATAAATTTGAATTATGTTTGAAAACCTTAATCCTTATGTTTGAAAACTTTTAATATGTAATTATAACTTTGTTCCTCGTAAACTAACAAAGAAATTGCAAGTGTTCTCCTTCAATGTCATTGCAATTAAGTAGTAACTTAGGTAACAAACATGATTATTGTCCAACTCTTTCTTTCTTTAGTACGAAGTTGGTACTCATGCGGCATTTATTATTTTGAGGAGTTGCTAAAAGTCAAAATCTAACTCAAAAGGCATTTGGTTTTTGCACTTTTAAATGAAAATCCTCATAAAGCAAAAGAGACTGGCTGTTCATGCGAGTGCTTGTGGATTTATGTGGATCTAGGATGGTTTCCAACATTTTGTTTGAACTATTCTTGTCCTCGTCTCTGTTGTGATACGCTATATTCAATATCTTGTTCCACTTACTGTTACTTCCGCTTATCTTAAAATTCTAACATTAAGAATACTTTTCTTCCACGTATCATCTCAAACTAACAGTTTTGAGACACTTATGAGAGAGTGTGATTAGCTTGTTCTGTTATGTGTAGTATGTAGACATTACGAAATATGAGAATGATTTGTAATAATTAGTTAGCTAGTGATTACGAATGAGCTTGTAACTAGTTCTTTTGAGTTAGTATATTTAAGGCCTAAAACATAATTGTTTGTACGCTTGGTCATTCATGAACATGTATATTATTACCATCTATATTTTCTTTGTGTTATCTTCATCTAAACCGGTCGACCAAAAACCTAATTTCAAATAAGCCTCCGTATCCATTAACAATGCTTTTTCAAGTAAGAGATTGAAGAGAGGTAAATCTCTGTAATTTACTTGGTTCAACATGTTTGAAAATGGTGGAATAAGAAATCTAACTCGAATGATAATACACAATCATCCTGGCTGGCTCCTAGTTCTTTCAATTCTTTTCCTTTTTTATTTTTCAGTTGAAGTTGCAAGCTGACTGCAATTACTCGTCAATGTCATACAAGGTAACATGTACGTTGACAGATAACGACTGGAAGGTGCCTTCTTAAATGATTATAACAATTATACTTCTACTGAAGATAAAAGATTGTCGATAGATAAAAACTGAGGGAATGTTGGCAGATAAGGTAAGGCAATGCATGTTACGAAGTGGCTGCCGACGATTGAGGTTATTGTGCGTAATTGCAACAAATCCTAAGTGTTATATATATATATATATAACAGTTATAATGAATGTCTAATCCTTAAATTGAAAAAATTATAAAAGTTAATTAAACTTCAGTCATCATTCAATGTGTGATCCTTAAACTAAAAAGACTCTAAATCGCTAAACAATTAAATACAAAATTTCTATCTTGTATAATAAACACTAAAGCATAACAACACTCAAAAACAATGAAGACTTTATCTGAGGTGACCCTTAAGTAGTGTACTGTGCAGTAGTTTTCATCATAATGTTATCATGCTCTTATAAAGAATAAGTTTTGTGTTCAACTCACCAAAAGTGTCCGCATATATTGAATATGATGTTATATCTATAAAGAGAATTATGACACTGGTGTCCTTGTCACCACCCTTATAAGCCATAAATGCCTTATTCAGGCCGTCAATCACAAGGTTGTACTTATCAAAGTAAATATGGAGTTTCTAATCTTTTTCGAGCATTAATGCTTGAGACATTGCATAGGTTGTCTACATGCTGAGATTTCTTATGATAGTCTTACAAAATTATCAATTCATTTTAGAAGAGAGGAGTATAATCGCTTGTAGTTTGAGTTGAAGCATAGGTAGACGATAACATGACTTGCCTGATGAGGAGAATAATTATTTTGTACCTTACAATCAATCAATTTATTATACGGTTATGATATATTTAATTAAATAATTATTTATATTCTATATTTTTATTGAATTATTAGTATATAAGATAAAGTCTAGAAGCTAAATATTTAAAAATATTTTTAAAAAAATTGTAATTATGATATTCATATTACATTCAATTCTTATCCCTAAATCATTCCTAGTCAATGCTCTTACATTAATATAGAAAAAAGGCTAGCATATATTAATTTTCTTTCTTATAAATAAGTACTTGATATTATAAACAAAAGTATGAAAATACTTTAAAAAACATGTGAGTGCTTATTAGATAGAAAATCCATTAAACTAACTAAATATGAAAATCTCATATTAGAACATTACTCGTGTGTTTATGAAAACATTTATTACAACAAATGCATAAATGATCATTTGAATTGATATTTCCAAAGTATCTTATGCATGGATTTCTATATTTCTATGCTACCTAGGGCCTATCTTAGCAATAAATATGGTAGTTATTAGATATATTATCAACTATATAGAGGTAGATGAGTAAGCAATATAGGATTCATTTTCATAAAATAATAAAAAAGAATGTGTATTTGTTCTTGATTAGTATTGATACGAGAAATTCTTGGATAAGGTGGAATGAAAGATGAAAGATGAAAATAATTAAAAGAAAAATTATAATAGTAGAGAATTGATATGATTGTAATCAAATAGAGTAGACTCTAAATCTATCCTCTATGTCTAATCAGATTATTGAATGAAGAAAAGATCGAATTATATAGATCATACATAAAAAAGTTAGTCAAAACTAATTTATAATTCATAATATTTTGGATAGTCATGATGTATTATTAGATATTAATCTTGATCTATATATGTAAATTTTTTAATTAGATACTTAAAGATAAATTAAAAAATTTTAATGTATCTAGTCGTAAATATAACTTAGGATTATAATTTTTATCCATTACTAATATGTTTAGAAATTTCATAGGTAACATGTAAAGAAAGATTAAAGATATAAAAAAGATAATTTAACTAAGATGAATTTGATTATAAAGATTAAGAAACTTTATGGTCAAATATAAGATATCTAACTAAAAAGATCAATATTAAATATTGCATTTTACTAGGACTAATTGCTATTTAATTTTAATTATATCAAGAGTATTAACCCTTGTAGTTCCTTCGCCTATTTATAATAGTTATAGAATTTTAATGAAAATCAAAATATAATTTTAATTTTAATTAAAATACACCCCTTTCTACACTACTTATAAAGTTCTCTTAATTGGTTAACATAAATATTTTTAGAATCTGGATACTTGTGCAACTATTGTGATTTTCACATAACTTGTTAGATTCAGAAGGGAGGTGTAAAAAATAGAAATCAACATCATAAATAAGGTATGCTTTTGTGTTTAAACTTTACTACGAATATGATTAATCATGTTATTATAATTACAATGATCTTATTTTGGAAAATTCATGAAAATTTAATCATGATGACACTAATGTGCAATGCTAGGATTTCTCAATGAATCATAGTAATATTGAAGGGTAATGATGCGGGTGAAGGTGACTCGATCGCCAAAACACGAAGATAATTGAGAAATTAATTTATAATTTAATAATATAAATTATTTCAATCTTAATTTAATATTAAAGTAGTTTTCTAGTTAAGGAGATGTTATTTATAATTAAATTATATTGTCTAACTTACTAAATATTGAAAAGGAAATTTCTCTAAATTACAATAAGTAAGAAGAATAGTTAAAGTTAAATTTTATTTAGAATTGAAATTTAATTTGCTAAAGAATCAATGGTTTAATTTAATTTAATTGTATAAATATTTGGAAAATATATTTTAAAACTATGAATATTATATCAATATCTAGAATAAAATAAGGCTTTATATTTTCTACATATAAATTGATTATATCTATATATTGAATTGCATATACATACATACATACATATA
>JANSVA010000008.1:38573332-38586399 GCA_025504915.1 Erythroxylum reticulatum | reverse complement strand
CATAGTGAAGAAATAGAGCATATCACCCTTTTCATAAATAATCTTCTATAGTAACCTCATACACCATCTTATTTCTCTATCTAACTCAAAAAACCATTTCTACATCACCTGATCACTAACAATCCATCAAATACTAAATAACACTATATTTATATTTTTCATCCCATTAACATTGTGTTCATGAATATATATACATGTGAATTCCATGTGAATGCAGATGACAGTAATTCATCAAATTTATTTCATAAATCCACAACTTTAAAGGATTTACTCAATACTTACTTGATAAAAACTTCATGAGCTTCAACTATCCCAAAGCCCTAAACTCCATGCAAAAACATGTATTCACTGTAAACATTAACTAGCTTCTGGTATCTTAGGGCAGAAGAACAATTAGCTGTAGGGAAGTGGTGTGGGATAAGGAAAAGCAAAGTAATCTCTCGAGAGGTATTTGATGAAAAAGTCTTTGTATTGGGAGAAAAGTTAAAGAAGGTGACTACAAAGAAGGAAACTTAGGAAAATTGTTTGAAGTATATCTTTCAAATCACGTAGTCTTTTAACTCTCAGAGCACAACAACTTACTTCTTTAACAAATTATAAAAAGAAACTTAACACTTGTCACTTTCCTAATGTCTAAGCTCTAACCAACTTCCTTTTGAACTAATTCCTTTAATTATCATCTTTACAATCCAATTATCTCCAATATCCTTTTGATTCCTTTTCCTATTTTCCATAATAATCTATAATTTCTAAAAATTATTCCTAAATTCACCAAAATTCACAAATACAACAATTCCACTAATCAATAATATTTCTAATATAACAAATTCAAAATTCTAAAGTTCCCAAAAATTATAACTCAATCCAATTATACCTAGAATTATTCATGAATGCATGCACAATTATTTTCATGTGCAAAAATTTCACTATTCACGTGTGTATGTGTATGCCATATTATGCATGAGCATGGAAATGTATTTCTAAGCTCTTATTGATCACTCTTATTTACTATTCTAGCGTCCCCACAGGTAACGGGATATTACAGGATAACACAATCAATCCATAAGAGTCAAAGAAACGACAAATACAAGGAGAAATACACTTAACTTGGTTGTGTCGAAATCACCTCCAAACTAAAGTTGGGATGCTACCACTCCATGGGTCTCTCTATATGAAAAAACTTCATCACCCTCTTATCTTCTATCTCTCGAGAGCTTCTTTGGTTCAACTTAGCCGAAAATATCTTCTATTCTTTCCTCTTTTTTGGCTGTCACATAAACAAAGATTTTATACCAAAAAATAGGGTTCGGTGAGTTATCAATGGTCACACCCGTGACTTGGTATGACACACCTATGTAGGGTTGTGCATGGCCCTCTCTTTCACTTTTTCAAACCTTGATATTGTTCTTATATTACTATTCTATCCGAATACTCTTCGTTGTTGTCTGCATTTTCATTCTTTTGCCATTGTGCATGTTTAGCTCCTACATAACGACAGTGTCTTGCTGCTTGCTTCCTAGTATCTGTGTGTTGTGTTTTGTCTTGACGTCCGTAGTGAGCATTGCATTTTTCTTATTTCTTTCTCTTAACGTTGTTACGTCATGTTGCTCCCTTAGCTATCCACCTGCTGCAGCGTTTTCTTAATGGAATGCTACCATTTTTGCTTCTTTTCCAACTGCCTTATGCATTGTCGTTTTGATCATCTTGTGTTGTTTTATTTGGCAGCTTCTTTGTTGTGTTCTTTTAGATTGAATTTGTTTTCTTCTTGCTCTAATTTTCTTCCTCTTACTCCATAAAGACAAATGAATATTAATCCTAAAAAATGGCCCAAATATCATGCTTTTGACTCACTTTAAATTCTTTGCTTCCAAATTATGCCTAAAATCACATATAAGTCAAAGTGAGTATATGAAGCATTTTGATAGCAATAATCACAAAGTGTTATAGAATAAATTTATAATCAATTAAGCTCATATCAATTATCTTATGATATTATTTCTTTTTAAGAATTATATCCTTACCTATACAAGGAAATACATACAATTTAAATTTTGAAATATTATAGAGTTATCATCCAAATCATTAATAATAAACCTTGAGCTAACAATCTCCCCTTTTTGATGATGATAAGCAATAACATATATTTTCAAAATTAAAAAAAGGATTTCTAAAGATACCTGTAAACTTTATATGTTCTTACTCACGGTCATGATTAGAAGGAGCCTTTCTTACAATTTTTAAGAAAGGAGCCTGTTGTTTGTAAGATAACTAGAATGATATGCATAAACTTCACAGATTCAGTTGAATAATATTTTAAGCAAAATATATCATAGATGTATCATCAAAAGCAGATATATCATTAACTCTCCCCCTTTGTCATTATTAAAAAGAGATAAATAATCACGAAGCAAAAAAAAAACACAAATATATAAGAGTAAAAATAAGCATTAAAAGATTAAAAGGAGCCTACTAATATCTTCAAAGAGAAGTAGCATAGAATCTTCATTCAGAGTTAATATCAGAAAATCTTCACATACCAAGCTCTTTTCTTAACAAACATAATCTATCTTTAGAAAGTGGCTTAGTAAAGATATCAACGACTTGATTTTTAATTTTAACATGCAAAAGATCAATGATTCCTTCTAAAATATGATTTATAAGAAAATGAAGTTTGATTTCTATACGCTTAGTCCTAGAACGATGCATAGGATTTTTAAAAAGATTTATTGAACTTGTATTGTCACATAGTATAAGAATATGATCAAAGTTTAGAGAAAAATCATGGAGTTGAAGTTTCAACCATAAGATTTGAGCGCAACAACTGGTAGTTGTTATATATTCCATTTTAGTTGTTGAAAGCATTGTGCAATTTTGTTTCTTACATAGCCAAGAGACTAGAAATCCTTTAAGAAATTAGTAGTGTCCAATTGTGCTTTTCCTATCAACTTTATCACCTATATAATCTGTATCACAAAAGCCAATATGTTAAAAGAATCAATGTTTAGATACCATAATCCAAAATCCAAAGTTCCAAAAAGATAGCAAAAGATCCTTTTGACTGCTTAAAGGTGGCTTTCTTTTAGATTTGATTGAAATCGTGCGCAAAGAAATATACTAAGCATAATATTTGGTATTGAGCTTGTAAGATAAAGTAGTGATCCAATCTTTCCTCTATACCTTGTTTCATCCTTTGCCTTGCTTTCTTTATCTTTATCAAGTTTAGTTCCAGAATATATAGGAGTACCCATCGGTTTGGCATTCTCAAAATGATATTTCTTGATGAGTTCCTTTATGTATTTGTCTTGACTAATGAAGATTCCTTTTTCTTTTTACCTAATTTGCAACCCGAAAAGAAAGATAGTTCTCCTATCATGCTCATTTCAAACTCCCCCTGCATTAATGCTGAGAATTCTTCATAGAAGGATTAATTAGTAACACCAAATATTATGTCATCAACATATATTTACACTATAAGTAAATTATTTTCCTTTTTCTTAATAACTAAGGTTTTATCTACCTTTTCTCTTTCAAAGTTATTCTTAAGCAAAAAGTTACTTAACCTTTTATACTATGCTTGAGGAGTCTGCTTTAGACCATACAGAGCTTTAGTCAACTTCATCACAAAATTAGGATGGTTTTCATCTTCAAAACTTGGAGGCTGCTAAACAAACACTTCTTCGTTAGTATATCCATTTAAGAAGGCACTTTTGTCATCCATTTGGAATAATTTAAATTTTCTATAGCTTACAAAAGCAAGTAAAATTCTAATTGATTCTAATCTAGCAATAGGCATATAAGTTTCATCAAAATCGATACATTCATATTGATTATAACCTTGTGTTACAAAGTCTAGTTTTGTTTCTTACCATCGTACCATTTGATCAAGTTTGTTTCAAAATACACAACGAGTTCTAATGATTGACTTGTTTTATGGACGAGGTATAAGATTCTAGATTTTGTTTTTATCAATCTGTTTTGGTTCATCTTTCATAGTTGAAACCTAATTTTCGTCAATAAGATCCTCTTCAATAGTCTTTGGTTCTATTTGTGAGATTAGCATAACCTAATTGTTTCTCAAGGAAGATCTGGTTCTTAGAATTTCAATAAGGTCTTCCATAATGTATTGATGTGTATCTTGACGTCTCCATTCTCTTGGTGTTCTTCATTGCATAGGCTCCTGCTGAGATGAAGGAGCCTACTCTGTCCTTGCTTCAGAAGGATCTTTTTGATCTTGTAATTTCGAAGATACTATAGGTGTAGCTTAAGTTGACGATATATTTTTAGGAACTGAAGGATGCTCTTCATCATCTATATCCGTTGCTGTTGTCGAGGGTAGTGGTTCATTAAATACCACATGTATTGATTCTTCTATCCTCTTTATTCTTTTATTATAAACTCTGAATCATTTATTGGCAATACTGTAACCCAAAAAAATAGCTTCATTTGGTCTTGCATCAAAATTTCCAAGGTTGTCCTTTCTATTATTTAATAAGAAACACTTGCAACCAAATGCTCGAAAGTAAGCAACATCCAATTTTCTTTCTTTCCACAACTCGTAAGGGTCTTTTTGAGAATAGGTTTTAAAAGGCATCTGTTAAGTATGTAACAAGCAGTAGATATAGCTTCTGTAACACCTACATACCCCCTGGGAGGATATATAGATGCCACACATGATAGCACCTAAAACATATCATAACAACATGTTCAAGCATTCTCAGAAACTCAAGCACCCTAAATTACATTTCATTATGTTTTAAACATACTATACATAATGTATTGACATATCTTAAAACATGTTACATGCCTTGAAATCTAAATTTCTTCCTATTTATAAATATTACAAACTATATATGCAAAATATAAACTGTCTCATCATACTGAGTACAAGTCAGTAACCATAATAAACTGAGCATTATTCACATCAAAACACATTCTTCATTAGCCACTGCGGTTGTCTTTATCCCAATATTTATAGCCTTCTATATAAACCTACATGGGGTGAATCCATCGTGTTTAGCATATAGCTTAGTGGGGAATAACTAAAAAAGATATATAATGGCAACTATCTCTAACAGTCATTTGATATTCACATATGCAAATGAGATCACATTTTGAGCAATATGCACCTCAGATCAGAATAAATCATATCAGAGTAGAATATATCTGCTTCAGTGTAAACCTCATAAGTATCAAAATATGATAACATAATGTCAAAAACATAAATTTAAAGTATCAGAATAGAACTTGTCTGTATCAAAATAGAATTTGTTTATATCAGAACAAAGCTTAGTTATTTCATAATAGAGCTTGATTATATCAAAGATGAGCAAATAATAAAATACAAAATAGGTTAGCTTGCTAATCCTTTTTATAAAAGTGTGTAATTGGACCAGAACAGAAGATACCCTAATTGGTATCTAAAACAGAAGAGACTTAAGTCTCTGAAATAGAAGACATAAAGTGTCTAGAATCAGAAGATACCGAAGTGTTTAATTATAGAAGACACCTTAGTGTCTAATTACAAAAGTAGCTACTAACCCTTATAGGCATGCCTATTTACCCATGACAAAGACTCAGTAGTTTTAAAACAAACTATTTCAAATTTCAGAATTTTATACAATAGATGAAGTGCATCATATGTCTTTATTCTATTTTGCTCCAATTGAACTTATTCATTGTCATTTGATCAAACATTACATACCTTATAAATACAAATATGTGTAATTATGCACCATTAAAAGTGGTCATCACACATTATGTACATGCACACAATTACAAAAGCACTTTCAATACAACCCCAACTATTAAACTCCTCGAACAACTGATGGTCTGAAATTATCACAATATTATCGCAGAAATTTCCAATTCACAAACATCCATATTCAATTCATAATACATAAGCCTTTAGAACTCATTCATTTATGATCAAACCAAGCAATTCAACATTGTATTCATTATTATTAAACCATATGTCCTTTACATTATCATCTCAATTAATAATGCATAATTAAACTAACTATTACTCAATTACATTGAATACCAGTTTAAGTTCAAACACACCTTAAACAAGTCCATTTAAGTCCTATTGTATTAAATAAATTAACTAAACCTTATATAGTTCATCAATTGAACAAAACCCCTATTTACCTTCCTAACCATATCCCACAATTGTGGGATAAGTGACCCGAAACTTTCAAACAACTATTTTCACATGATAGGTTTTTAGATCAATTTTGTATGGCCATTTTGACCTAGAAACTGACTTTTTAGAATATATGTTCTTCTAAATTTTATTACCTCTATGTATTAAGTTTCAAATGAAATAAAGTTAATGCAACTTGGTTCATTGTTTTGAGAGTTATACCTAAAATACTTTAGACTGTTGTCAACCGTAGACAACAACCAGAACTAAACTTCAAGACAAATTTCGAAACCCTTAGTGATAGAAATACAATTCTATTCCTTTATGAAAGTTGTAGACATATGTTATTAATTTAGTCTGAATTTAAAATAATACCATTTTAATGTCTATAGGTCAAGATATGGCTAAAATACCAATTCCTTCAATGGAACCACTCCTTCTAATGAGTATCCAGTATGTATCAAGTTTTTAACCATAATTCTTCATTAATTTAGTACACATTTAATCCACTTCAAACATGAAACAATACATGTTATATCATGATACCAAGTTTAGTATTCCCTTACCTCTTTAAACTTCAAAGAACATCTCCAAATCACAAGGGTGGACTAGAATTAACACCATTCTATAAGATCTGATAGTATGGTGGAAAGAAATAAAGATCCTGCTACACCAACACTTCCTAGCAATCAGCTCTTATCTAAGATTAAAGTGCAACTTTCAGCACCATCGAGATAATAACACATAAAATTACAAGACCATCTTCATAGTAAAATAACTTACAAAGCTTTCAAATGTTGATGATTCAAACTTCAGAGAAATTTCAAAAGTTCAGAGGAAGAGAGAGTGGTTTCGATAAAGAAAATGCAAAAGTGGAGTGAGTGCTATAGAATCACTAAATAGTTTAGGTGATTCAACACTTATCAGTGCTAGGTGTCATTATCACCACATGAAGCTTAACATCATAGCATGAAGCTCATTTGCCCTCCATTCAAGCTGCCATTTGTAACACTCCAATTGAGCCACTTGTCCTCTTATTATGCTGTCATTTTTCGCACACTGAGTGATGCCAAATGTCAATGCATTAGCTATGCCAAATGTCACTAACTTATAGCCTTAATTATTCTAATTTTCATGTACCAACTTAACTTGTCTCATGATCATTTTTCCTAGTCCGAATGTACATTTAAATACCTTAATTCTCTAATGGCTTCAATTAATTCCAATTCACTAACTATTGTCCATTAATACCAAAATTCAAGTCATATGCCTTTCAATTTCAAATTGTTGCACAATTTTAAATCATATCATACATGTACTTTTATAAATATGTAACATTTCATCTAAGGTATATTTTGGGGCCTTACAGCTTCTACCTAGTAACCATGAGGTAGACCACTTTCACATAACATTGTCCTGGCCATATCAATGAGAGTCCTGTTCTTTCTCTCAATAACTTCATTTTGTTGAGGATTCTTTGGGCATGAAAAATTATGAGTTATCTCATTTTCATTATAGAAATCTTCAAATTTTCTATTATCGAATTCTCCTTTATGATCGCTCTAAATAGATGTAATGCATTAACCTTTTTCAATATGATTTTTTTTGTAAAACTTCTAAAAACTTCATAAGTATCATCCTTATTTGATAGAAAATCAACCCATATAAATCTAAAACAATCATCTACTATAACAAAACCATAGTTTTTACCAAAAAAGCTTTGAGTCCTAATAGGACCAAATCCATATGTACAAGTTCAAGTGGTTCGTTAGTATTTTAGGAGAAAAGCTACTTTTGATTTGTTTTCCTTTTAAACAAGCTTCACAAACTTGATTACTTTCAAGCTTCAAGTTCAGTAGTCCTCTTACGAACTCATTTTTATATCATATTGACATAATGATTATGTTAGCATGTCCAAATCTTCTATGCTAGATAAATGAATCATTTCTTAGTGAAACAAAACATTTAACATTTTGTGAAGACATGTCTTCCAATTAAGCACAATATATATTTTGATTTCTAGGACCAGCAAATATAATTTTGTCAATATAACTATCAATAATTTCACAATGGGATGCATAGAAAGTTAATCTATAAACCTTATTATATAATTGACTTACACTTAAAAAGTTATGTTTGAAGCCATCAATATAAAGAACATTATGAATAGAAGCAAAATTAGAGTCACCAATTTTACCAATTCTAGTGACTTTTGCCTTGTTTTGGTTAGCAAAGACAACATTACCTCCATCTTTCTTTCAATATAGTTGAAATATGATATTTCACCTGTCATGTGTCTCGAACAACTGCTATCAACTATCCATTAAATTTCTCTCGTCTCTATCTGAAATATATCTATAGAATGTATTATCTTATTTTAGGTACCCAAATTTTTCTAGGTCCTTTCATGTTAGTAGTTTGACCTTTCGATCTCGAAACATACATTTGAGATAGTTTCTTCATTTTCTGAAAGTTACAGGAATGACTAATATGACCATGTCTACCACAACAATCGCACAAAATAGATGGATGAGAGTTACAATGATTTTTATCATTTATTAGGTTCCTGCTGTTTTGGTTATAGTTATTGCTGGATTTAACATTGAAATTCTTATATAGCCTAATATTGTTGTTTTCATTATATCCTATTTTGGCCTTATCAAAAACACCTTTACCATTCCTAAGTAATACATTAAGATTATTTCTTCCATCAACAGAATTAGCAAGATCTTTTTATAGAGAAATGACAAAAAATTTCTCTTTTCAATTTCTAGAGTACTAACTTTTTCTTCTAATTGTTTTACCTTTTTTTTTCCCAAAAATTCCTTTTCAAAGACTTTTTTTCTTATTATCCTTTTTAAGAGAAATAATTTTAAATAATAAATTTTTATTTTCAGACTTTAATGATTTAATCTTATTCATTTAGGAAGAATCATTATTTTTGGACTTCTCATCCTTTTTAAATTATTGCACTATTAATTCATCAATTTCAATATTAAAATAAAAATAATATACCTTATCGTCTCCTGATTCAACTCTAAAGCAAACGTTGCTGACTTCTTCAGGCTCTTCTTCTTCAAAGTTTTCAAAATCCTCATCTGACCAGGCTGCTTTCATTGCTTAATTTCTAGGTTTTATGTTCTCTATTATATCCTTTTTGAAGAAAAGGACATTCTGGTCTTGTGTGTCTAGTCTTCTTGTAGTGATAGTATATGATTTGACTGTTTTATATATTGCTAATGTTGTTGCTGCCTTTTGATAAGAACCTGTGGTTTCTAGTTTTATTGTTTTCTTATTTCCTTCTCTTTTCTTCATTAGCTTCTTTTTGTAGAAGTGGGCATATTTTTCTAACCATGAAATTGAATTCGTCATCTCCATTTCTTTATAACTCAGTTTCACTTTCATCTCTATTTGATGGATTTGATTCATCAGTTGCTTTTGGTGCCATTCCTCTTCTTGATGAATATCTTTCATCTTGCCTAAGATCAGCTTCATGGATCATCAAGTTTCCTCTTAACTAGTTGAGTGAAATAGTGTCGAGATCCTTTGCAGTTTCTAGAGTTGTAACCTTATGTCTCCATTCCTTTGGCAGTGACCTTAGAATCTTTATTGTAAGCTCATCATTAGGATATACCTTTCCCAAGTTCTTTAAGGATGTGATGACATTGCTAAAACGTCTAAAGAATTCATCTATAGTTTCTCCCCATTTTATGTAAATAGTTTCGTATTGATTCTGTAACATGCTATCCCCATATTAAGGGTTAGAACCCAGATTCAATAATGGAGAAACTAGTAATATGAGTGTTAGAAAAAATTTTGCATTTTATGCTCAGCAAAATGTCAACATACAAGCATATGGATTTGAATTTTTTCACACATGAAAAAAATTGTACATGCACTCATTGACATTACGGGTATAACTGAATTGTTATGGGATTAGTTGAAAATTTGTAGATTCGACGTTAAATAATTTTAGATGTTAGATTAAGAATTGTGTTTATAGTGAATAAGTTGAATGAAATAGAGTAGAAAGACTAGAAATAAACATTTATGTGTTAGATTTAGTGAAGGAAAGAACGTTGGAGAAGTTTATTGAGAATATATAACATGGAATTTTTGGATAGTGGAGTTGAAATTTACCATCCTTATAAGGGGAGATACTCAGGAGTATAGTTTGATAGTTTGATGATGTCATATCGTCTGGTGAGGATGTATCGTCTGGTGAAGACGTATCATCTTGTAAGGACGTATCGTTTTATGAGGACGCTTCGTCTTGTGAGGATGCCTCATTTTACGAGGATGCTTCGTCTGGTGACATCATATCGTCTGGTGCACTATTTAGTTGATCCTTTCGTCTGGTCCCACTTTTGACCCTGCAGACAATATAATTTGTCTTCAAGGTCTTCATGAAGGTTATAGATCTTAAATCCCCCTTTGGAACCATCTAAAGAACAACTTAATCCATTATCTCTAGGAAAAACTATGGTAATTGCATGATGTCTTATATGTACTATTCATAACCTTCTTCTAGTCACTATTCATCTTATATTGTCTGGTCCTACTTTTGACCATACAGACGATAGAATTTGTCTTCAAGGTCTTCATGAAGGTTGTATATCATGAAGTACCCTTTGGAAACACCTAAATAACTACTTAATCCGTTATCTTTAGCGGAACCTATGCTAATTGCAAGATATCTTTTATGTGCTGTTCATAACCTTCTTCTGGTCACTGTTCATCTTATATCGTCTGGTCCCACTTCTAACCCTATAGACGATAGAATTTTTCTTCAAGGTCTTCATGAAGGATGTATATCTTGAAGTCCCCTTTGGAAACATCTAAAGAACTACTTAATCCGTTATCTCTAGAGAAAACTATGCTAATTTCAAGATATCTTCTGTGTATTGTTCATAACCTTCTTCTGGTCACTATTTATCTTGTATTGTCTAGTACAATTCTGATCCCTTAGATGACAAAATCATATTTTGATTTCTTCAAGAAAGTTGTATATATTGAAGTCCTCTTCAAGATTATCTAAAGAACTCCTCAATCCAATATCTCTAGAGAAAGTTATGCCAATTGTAAAACAGCTTCTATGTACTATTCATTTTGTATAGTCTATTCCAAATTTGACACTCTAAGTGATAGAATTTTCTTCAACGTCTTAATGAAAGTTATAGAATTATGAGTCCTCTTTTGAACCAGACAAGAATGACCTTGATCTAATAACTATAGCGAAAGTTATGTTAGTTTCCCCAAAAGAAAAAGGTTCAAAGTGATTGAGGATAGAACCTTATTTAATTCTTTCAGCCATAACCTTGTCGTCCGACCTCCAATTGGAGTGATTCTTAGGCCAATAGATTTCTAGCACATCTTTCTATCTCTCAACATAAAATGCGTAGCATTTTGAATCGAATTGAAAAAAGTTGATCAAATGGAAGTGGGGAATCTATTGGAACAGTGAAATAGGATTATCTTACTGAACACACTTCATTATTTTGATTACATCTGGACATGTAGGAATCAAAATGAGATTATTTTTTATTTAGTGTAAAATAGAGAAATATTACTACAAATCATATTCAAAGGTCAAATTGTGATTTTGTCTTTATGATGTTCAATTTCTGGCTGGAATTTGTATATAGTCTACTATTTTGGACAAGAGTAGTCTGAAAACGTTTAAAGTATATCTTTCAAATCATTGAACCAAATTGAATGATTTTGGTATCGATGGAGACATAAGACATAGGGGAACATGTTTCTAAAAGAAAGTTTTACAAAATCACTTTAGTTTCAGGGTCAGAAAGAACATGCAAAGTTTACTCAAAATGTTATGTTTATGGAAAAATCTGAAAATGATTTAATGGGTTATAACTTGTCATTGTAGTGGTATTATTGAGTTTTAAACTTAAGTATAAATTATACTTAAGTAAGTCTTAATGAAGGGAAGTGGATAAGTGGATAAGAAATGGATAGGTGTCCTAGCTAAAGTTAAGATTTTTATTACCTTTGAAAGATAAGCTATTGTCCTTGTCTTTATCCTTCTTGAAGCTTCTTTCCCAAGTTTTTCTTAAACACAGAGTTTCTCATCAAATCTACACCATAATAAAATCTTGGTTTTCCCTTTTCACTACCGCTTCTTCTTATTTATTTCTTTCTTCTACCCTAAGAAAAACCAAACCTCCTGTCTACTTTCAAGTTATTGTACGTGGTTGTATGAGGGTTTAGGGTTCATGTGATTGCTACAGATGTTGGAACTTTAAACAAGTAAGCTTGTTATGATTATGTATTTTTGTATGAGCTGAGTCATGCATCGTGAGTTCACTATAAAATGGTTAGGAAATAGGAATATTCATATTTGCTGGAAAGTGAGTGAGAAAATTAGGGTATGCCATATTTGTTAATTTTCTGTGGATTTGATGACCAAAATGTTATGAGATAGTGTTAAACTAGTTTTGGAGTTGAAAAAACAAAAAACTTAAAGAATATGTAAGTTTGATTTTCTATTTTGATGATTGTAAAACACGGTAGATTTTGGTTTGGTTGTAATATGATGAGCTGAAATGAAATAGAAATGAAGAGGAAATATTGTGTTTTAAGTAGAAAGTTGATAGTGAAATATGTATATAAATACTTTGCTTTTCCTCTTCACTAGTTACATACAGGCATATATGGAAAATTTTGTGGATGAGTTATTGATATCAAAGTACCAAAGGATTGAGGTTGTGGTTCAAAGAACTGATAAGTGATTATGTTATGTTATGAAATGAGAATGAGCATTAGATATGAAGTTTATTAAAGTATCCGGGATTGTCATTGAGCATGCATTGTACATATTCCATTTATACAATTGTGCATAAATAAATGCCTATAAGAATTTATTTATGCACAATTGTATAAATGGAATATGTACAATGCATGCTCA
>JANSVA010000008.1:38536500-38558530 GCA_025504915.1 Erythroxylum reticulatum | reverse complement strand
ACTTTTATTGATGATTATTCAAGGAAGGTTTGGGTGTATTTCTTGAAACACAAAAATGATGTTTTCTTAACCTTTAAATAATGGAAAGTTTTAATTGAAAAACATACAGGAAAACATGTTAAGCGGCTATGGCCAGATAATGGTTTGAAATTTTGTTGAGGTGAATTCAATGAATTTTGGAAGAATGAAGGAATTGCTCGGCATCACACTGTCAGAATGACTCCGCAACAAAATGGAGTTGTCGAGCGCATGAACTGGACCCTTTTGGAAAGAGCTTGGTGTATGATCTCTAATGTAAGGTTGACACTTGATTTTTAGGCAGAAGCCATTGCAACAACTTACTACATTGTCAACCATTCTCCTTGTGCTCCTCTTAATTTCAAGACTCCGGAGGAAGTTTGGTCGGGTACTCCTGCTGATTACTCTACTTCAAGAATATTTAGGTGTCAAGCATATATGCATATAAATGAGGGAAAGTTAGAGCCTAGGGCTAAGAAATGTATTTTCCTTGGTTGTGCTTTAGGAGTGAAAGGATATCATGTTGTCCTGATCTTAAGTCACCTAAATTTGTAATTAGTAGGGATGTTACATTTGATGAGTCCTCTATGTTGTATCCTAGAAAAGAGTCTTGTAATCCTTGTAATTTAGAAAAAGAGGATAGTACACAGAAACAGGTGGAGTTAGAGATTGGTAGCTCAGGTCCTTCACAAACATCTTCTACATATCAGACAGATCAAGCTGATGAACCAAATCTTGATCATGTTCAAAGTGAACCAATAAAAGAAGAACATTCCATGGCCAGAGACAAATTAAGACGAGAGATTCGACCACCACAGAGGTATGCAAATTTAGTTGCATATGCTTTATCAGTGGCACAGGATACAAATGGAGACAATGAACCTTCCACATATGCGGAAGCAGTTTCAAATGTTGATGCTGATAAGTGGGTGGTGGCCATGAATGAAGAAATTGAATCTTTGCACAAGAATGATACTTGGGTTCTAATGAAGCCACTAAAGGGTAAAAAACTTGTTGGTTGCAAATGGGTCTTTAAAAGAAAAGAAGGTACTTCAGGTATTGAAAATACAAGGTATAAGGCACGTTTAGTTACAAAGGGCTACAGTCAGGTACAAGGTGTTGATTTTAATGATGTTTTCTCACCAGTGGTGAAGCATAGCTCTATTCGTGCATTACTTACATTGGTTGCCATGTTTGATTTGAAATTGGAACAACTTGACGTCAAGACAACATTCCTACATGGAGAATTAAATGAGCAAATTTATATGAAGCAACCTAAAGGTTTTGAAGTTGCAGGAAAGGAAGACTATGTGTGTTTATTGAAGAAATCCTTGTACGGATTAAAGCAGTCTCCAAGAAAATGGTACAAGAGGTTTGATTCATTTATGTTGGGTCATGATTTCTCCAAGAGCATGTATGATAGTTGTGTTTACTTTCAGAAGTTAGATGACGATCATTCATCTATTTATTGTTATATGTTGATGATATACTCATTGCTGTCAAGAATATCACAGATATTCACCATTTGAAGGCCTTATTGCATGGTGAATTTGAGATGAAAGATTTGGGAGTAGCAAAGAAAATTCTTGGCATGGAGATAAGACGTGATTGAGAAGCTAGTAAATTATTCTTGACCCAGGAGAATTATCTTAATAAAGTTTTGGAGAGGTTTGGCATGCGAGATGCCAAAACAATTAGTACTCCTCTTGCTAGTCATTTTAGACAATCTATTGCTCAATCACCACAGTCACAGGAAGAGGAAGATTATTTGGCACGAGTTTTATATTCTAGTGCTGTCGACAGTATTATGTATTCAATGATATGTACTCGTCCTGATATTTCACAATCTGTTAGTGCCGTTAGCAGGTATGTGGCCAATCTTGGCAAAGAGCATTGGCAGGAGGTGAAATGGATTCTCAGATACTTAAAGGGCATTTGAAATTTTAATTTGGAGTTTGGTAGAACTAGCAACACTTTGGTTGGTTTTGTAGATTCAGATTAAGCCATTGATCTCAACAGGCGCATGTCTCTGACATGTTATGTATTTTGCATTGGAGGTTGTGTCGTTAGCTAGAAAGTTACTCTACAACATGTAGTGTCTTTATGTACTACTGAAGCAGAATATATGGCAGTACTGAGGCCATTAAAGAAGCATTATGTTGAGAGGTTTATTAGGCGAGTTATCCCTTCATTAAGGGGTTACTACTGTTTATTATGACAGTCAGAGTACTATTCATTTGACGAAAGATCAGATGTATCATGAGAGGACGAAGCATATTGATGTGAAGTATCATTTCATTCGGGATACTATTGCAGAAAAGAATGTCTTTATTCAGAAGATTAACACTAAGGACAATCCTACTGACATGTTTACGAAGGTTCTTCCTATTTACAAGTTCAAGCAATGCTTGGACTTAATTGGCGTCTATAGTTGGTGATATAGCCCTTTTGGGGCATTGTCGGAGAAGGTAGAGCAGATCACTAATTGTTCGGCACCAAGTCAAGGTGGAGATTTGTTACATGCACATGCCTTGGCCCCTCCAATATGTCAAAAGTGGTGGCTATTGGTTGCATGCCTCTTCCATTTATTCAACAAAGATGGCCACTGTTTTCTGCCTTAGCCTCTTCCATTTTGTCAACAATAATGGCCACCGTTTAGAAAAATTTTAGACAGATGCTTTAGGGACTTCAACTATAAATAGAAGGGAAGATTGCAAACTAAAAAATACCATTCCTTCCTCTCCTTTAGCCACCAAAAATAGCACAACTCTCATCCTTTTTTCAGTTGTTTTCTGTATATTTGATGAGTTTTTTTAATTCCAGCCTTTGTAGTTGTATACATTATTCACATATTAGTAAAATTGTTCACCCTCTGACTGTTGATGTAGGTCACATTGACCGAACCACGTAAATCTTTGTATTCTGTCTCATTTATTTTGACTATTTTTATTTTTATTACTATTTTTTCGGGCTATTAAATTCAACCGGTATCTTATCTGAGGGCATTTTCCTTAACAATATATATAAACATTCCCGCTTTTTTTCAGTTTAATTATAAAGGAAGAGATAAGGACTACATACAGGAAAAAGAGAAATAGATAGTGAGAGAGGCTGACCTGACAATGCTGGTTGGACCTTGAGAGAAGAAACAAGATGATTGAGACAATAAATAAAGACAAATGATTGAATCATCTGAATGGGAGGTTTAAGTCTTTTTCTAGAGTTATCACATGATCAAATACCAAATTTTGTTAATTACTATTGTCCAAGAAAAAGATGCATAGAAGTAGTCGGCAGCAGATGGATGGAATTAAGAATGGAGGGATGGACCAAGAAATTATTAGTAGACCACACTTTTAGTGGTCCTAAATCAGAGTTTTGATTGATGTTGATTTTCTCTTTCCTCTCATTCTGCATAATTCTCTGACATTAGTACTGATGGTGATTTCTACCGAATTCATTTGGAATATAACCTACCAACGACATGACATTAAAATAGTAACTTACCCCTACCTTCATTTTTTTTTTTTATTAAAAAGTTAAAAAGATCATGCCGTTTAAAGCATAGTTGAAAAAAGATAAATGGTTTCAATAAGCGTCCTCTTTTACAAAAATATAAAATTTATGAAATCTGAGACGACGTGCTATGGCAATTTCTCTTAACACATAGAAATTATGAATCTTTTCAATTTTATATTTATTATCTTATCGGTTTAACTTTGATTTGATTTTTAAAACATTAATTATAATTATTTTAATGATATTTTGAAAAATATTTTCTAAATTTTATGAAATTAAAGTGTCAAAAGAAAGATAATTTTAAAAAATTTGTCAAACTTGAGTTCTTACCGAGGAAGAATATTACTAGAATTCAGTTATTTTAATTCATAACTTAGTTGAATTCTTGAATTTCAACTTTCTAAGTAGTAAGGCAGTACGTGCTCAAGTTAATATGAATGCTGTTAATTATGTCTAATTATTAACCTTTTTTACCGCACGATCAAGGGTACAGTTATTCTCTAGTGTGTCTTTGTTCCATTGAACAGTTACAAAATTTTAAGCAAATTGCATGATGCTGCATAAATTGTCTATAGTTATTCCTGGATAAAACCAGTTCATTCCAAGTTCAACTAAGTCTTTTATCATCCTGAAGTTCGAGATTTATGTTAGCGTGGCATGCTAGTCATATCTATATAGACTCAGTAGTTCAATTGAATGGCATCGGCTGAAAATTAGTCATTACACAATTATATTTCTTAATCGGGGGCATATATCTCCATGAAAAACTTACAAAATAGTTTATTTTATCTTTTTTTAGGCCAAGTCAGATGTGCTATACATTTTTGGAGTGCTTTTTTTCCCTTTACCGGCAAGTACAATAGGTTTGAGAATGTATTAACCTGACTTATACCGTTCATTTTCATGAGTGTGTGGAGATCTTGTCCCCGTCATATCACTATCAGGCTATATGTTTAAGAATTATTAATGTTCTCCATCGGTGTGTAGATATATATCGACTTAACAAAGACTCGCGAGAATACTCAAAAGTAAGGATAAATTAAAGCTAGCTGTCGCAAGCTTCCCCCACTCCCAATTCTTTGAACTAAACATGGATGCACTCAGGACTACAATCTTAAATCACTGCTAATTGTTCACGTTGGAAAAATTCGTAGTTTAGAAACTTGATCTTAACTTTACTAATTATTATGAGCGTTACCTAAATCATCTTTCAATGATCTCACAATATTACGATACCTAAACTGGGCTAAGAAAATGATTAAAAGATTACTATTGTCCGGAGTTAAGAAACAAAATGATGGTCCAATAAGCTATTGTCCGGAGTTAAGAAACATAAAGATGGTCCAATAAGCTAAAAGATGTAGAATCAAAGCTATTAGGCAATTACAGGATAAGTACCACTATCATCGATGCATAAATGAAGTAGGGTTGGTAAAAAAGTCTTGGTCCGACTTGGAATTTGATCGAATACGAAAATTTTGATAGACCCATTCTAAATAAATATGTTGAACATCCAAGATTGATTTAGAACTTTACAGCTTTTTTTAATACAAATATCAAGCGTTTAAAGATCTTATATGATACTAAAGTTCAAAATAATTAATGTATTAAAATTTGATCAATTAATTCAAACAAACTCATATCAACAATATAATTTAAAGAGATAAAGCAAGAGATGCATCATCATTAGATCAAGAATATAATATAAGAATATTAACTTAAATAAACTCATAATGGATATTATAATTTAATAAGATAAAAGAAGAGATACATCATTATTAGATTAACAATATAATAGAAGAAGATAAGGAAAAAAAGAAGAAGAAAAGAAACAATCATAGATCAACAATATTATGTAAGGAAATAAGGAAAGAAACACATATTAATTTTTTTTTTACATAATAATAGCTCAATTTTGTCGGAATGTATTTTCATTCCTAATATTTTGAAATTATTTTTGAACTCTTTTCTAATAGGTAAAGAGTAAACTCTTACATTACTTTAAATCCAAAATTTACAAATACCTTATAAAATTTACACACTTTTCTTAAAATTTAGATACAATAATAATTAAAAAAATTAACGTATCCCGTGCACAAAGCTACCCGCTTTGTAATAGTTAGGGGAGAGTCATTAATGTGCACAAACTTTTCTTTATAATTTTTACAAAGAAGTTATTTTTATGATCGAATCAGTAATTTTATGATCCCAAATGAATAACTTATATCAGTTACTCTAAAGTTTTTCCTTTTAGATACAATAATAATAATAATGAACAAAAGTTAACAATTTTTTAGAATCATTACCTTGAATTCAATCAATCTATAGTTTACAAAATATATAGTGCTTGTAAATTAAAGGAGATATGATTTGCTGAAAAGACAAAGAACCAGAGGGCCATTTTCTTCTCACTAAGAGACCTTTATATTATTCGGAAGATCTTCCTTTTCTCTTTTCCTTTTTTTTTTTCTGATCACTTTTTCCTTTTGTTTTGAAAAAGTAGATATAAAAGATGGTCCCTTGAGGAGGATCAGTGGCATATTCAGGAATGGATGACTGCAACTTTTATTCCTGCATTCAATGGCGCTCACTATGCAATGTGGCACAACTTGTCGTACGTAGCTTCTATCTGTACTAATTGAGCAATAAGAATACAATAAGCTCATATTGACATGAAACGACACTATTTTGTTATACACAAATCTCCAATCCGATAGGAATACAAACAATTCTAACTAATTGAACTTCTTAAAATACGAAGTAAATGAAATCAAAACCTGGCCTACCAACTCCATCCCTTCGCTTAAGAGGTTAACTAGTGAACTAATTAGTTAGAGAAAGATTAAAGGCCTAGAGCGATATAAAAGTAGTTTCATATACACACTTAAAAGTCTAGCAATACTGCGCTAACTTCCAAACCAAACAATACTATAATTTTCCTAACTGTTTTTTAATAGCTATGGCGAGGGATAAATAAAGTTCCACACGGAGTAACTTCAAGGCTGGCAAGTCGGCAACCAAAAGAAGTTGATCGAAAGTTTTCTCGCCATTTTGGGGTGGAAAAGCAATGATTTCGACTGGTGAGTGTTGGGGTGGTGGGCGAGCACAAGCCATGAAACTTACAGCCCCTATCAGCTTTCCAGCGAAGCTCGACGTCTTCAGCGATCCTTCTTGCATCGATGGACGCACCAAGCAGACCACGCTTGGTAAAGCCGACTGCATACAGTCCATTTTCACCTTTCCATCCATTTGGGAATGGCTGGCGTGGTAGTCCATTATTTTGGCAGAACATGCTGGTCTCCTGAGCATTTCGAAAACAAAATAATAGTCTTCTGATTAGCCAGTTTTATTAAAATGTTTAAATTTATCGGGCTAAGTTCAAAACTCAAATCAAAGAGGTCACCTTCAGCCAACGCGGTACATTGCTTTTGTAGCCAGTGGCTAGAATGATAGCGTCATATTTCTCTGTTGTCCCGTCCACAAATTCTACTGCACGTTGTGTCAGTCTCTTTATTCCCCGGCATATCTGCAAGTCAAACAATTATGTTCAGGCTAAAACCTATATAATACCACTTCTATTTCTAACTTATCAAAAGAAAAGTCTTTATATATTACACGTCCAATCGAATGCAGATTTGATTGATTAACAAGATTCTATCATATTATCTACAAACATAAATGCAGCTGAGATAATTATGTTTCATATGATTGTCACGTGCACACAAGGGCAATTATTGTTCATTATTATGATAATTTATGATCATGGCGTCTAAATCTATGCGATCGCCTTAAGTTATAGGAAACTTCTTGTTTTCTTTTTTGGGTTTAACAGTAAAGTGGTGACGGACACGCCAGGTTTAATTGATACTGATTAAACTCTTGTTTTAGTTCCAAACTACAAGGGATTAAAAGTCCAAACCTTGATGTCGCCCCTTTTGATCTTGGCGAGAGTCCCAACATCCAATACAGGTGTTTTGCCAGTGGCGTTTTTGAGTTCGATAGGGCCAAGCTTAGGACGATGAAGGCCAAAGCGGCTAGTGTCGCCAAGCATCAAGCGTGAAACTAGCAATAAGATTTGATCAACCATGCGCATAGGAAGCCATCTGAGGAGCCACATGGACAATCCAAAAGTTGATCTACCTAGCATCTTCTGAGGCAAGACGTGCACCTGCAAAAGAGGCCTGCTTAAAAAGCTAAAAGGGAGAAAAGGCAGTAAAGATGGTGAGATGTTTAAACAAATCCTCACGCCTCTCTCATCCTGTGCATTTTTGCATCTTTCAGGACGTGACTGTAATGCTATCATCATACTTTGGCATCTCTACGTTTGTCCATAGGATAGTAAATACAGAAAACTTTTATTTATAAACGGAAGCCTGGGGGATATGGATTCTTCAGATGGCTAGTGACCTTTAGAACTGCTACGCATGCAAACATTTTCCAATAAAGTTAGAGCCAATACATGCATATCTTTGAAGCAAAACCTCGTTTAATATATATATATATATATATATATATATATTTGACGCTGGTGAACCTAGATGAAGTATGTTCTAAGGTAACTTCAGTACCAGACCACATTCCAAGCAAGTATCATTTTTTTAAAATCACAAAAAGTGAGGCACCTATTGACTGTGGAAGGTTAAACCTTCTACATATAGCTGCCAAAAGAATATAGCACAAGTTGAAGCTTTCTCGAAGTTCTATTTCTATAACAGGTCTAAGTTCGTTAGTTCTTCAAAAGTTTGAAGAGGAATCGACTCTTTCAGATAGAGAAAGATAATTAAAAGAAAATGATTCCAAAAACGGAGTAGGAGCCAACAAACCAAATCCCACTTTATGTAAGATTTGTTTGGTACACACACCGAGGGAAGGTTTAGGCATGCTCACCGAGTCTCTAACCACAAGCGAAGGGCAAGCGTTATGATTGCATAGATCTAGACAAACTTCCATGCCTGAATTCCCACAACCAACGACCAAAACTCTCTTATCTTGAAACAAATCACCGGTCTTGTACGAGCTCGTATGGACGATAGGCCCTTCAAATTGGTCCATCCCCTCGAATTGTGGCACAATCTCCTCAGCATTTTCGCCAGTGGCCACAATCAGAAATCGACTTACGTACTCAGCCTCCTCCTGTTTCGGTCCTTTGGTCTTAACCCTCCAAAGCTCACAATGGTGATCAAATTCTGCACTCACTACTGTGCAATTAAAAACTGTTTCGATACTGAAACGCTTCTTATAAGCCTCCAAATAGGCTATGAACTGTTGTTTTGTTGGGTAAGCCGGGAAATTTGTTGGGAATGGCATGAGAGGAAGTTGACAGAATTGTCTCGGGAGATGAAGACGAAGACGATCGTATGTTTTGAGCTGCCACAACGAAGCCACACAATGATTCCTTTCAAGAAGCAAGCTAGGAACTCCTCTTTCTTTAAGGCAAGCAGCCGTGGCTAGACCTGATGGTCCTGCACCAACTATGAGAGCACCAGGCACCCGTGTGCACCTTACACTCATATTCTTGTTTAAATGGTCTTGGACTCCTTTCCATTCAACTTCTTTCCAGGAGTCCATGAACAGTAAATTAGCTACAACTAATGAAAGAAAAAAGGATAAAAGTAAACGGTGACAAATATGGTTATTGTTCAAAACTTAGCGAACTCATTCAGAAGAAGACGATAGAGAACTTCCCAATTTTATGAACTCTCTATATATCTTCTGAAGTTCGAGATTGATGAGAGAATGACCATGTATGATCATCTTATCCAGAAAGAGATGTGCAATCGGGGACTTCTATGTGGATTCCTAAACTTGCGGAGACATAGATTTAGAGAAAGTCTTATCCACTTGAAATTCAAACATAACAGATAAATTCTGATTTATGCTAAAGGAGAAACAATAACTCAAGGATTTTGGTTTGGTTTCTAATACTGAAAAAAAGGATGTACAGGTTGTGAGATTATTAACTGCAGAACTTGTAGAGTGATGTCTAAAACATAGAAAAAGGAAGAGGAGAATCAGAATTGGACTGAACTAAAACAGGGCTTCAATCCAGTATTTATAAAAGTGGAATGGAGTAAATTAAAATAGCTTTGCGAAAGCACATATTTATATTAGCAATAACTACCGTTAACCAACAACATTCTCCAATCAAAACATACATTCCAGCTGCAAACAAATATCTAGATAGTATTGAGTTCTATTGATGACATATCTTAATCATTCTCTCAGGATGGCGGGGATTACATTTAGGTGGTCAACTGCAGGTATGGAATTTCCTTCTTTCTTTCTTTCTTTTTATTAAAAAAAAAGTTATATATAACAGATATAACTCCCACATGCAGTAGATATATAAATCTAGCTCTTTTACTATCACAGAGATAGAACCTCTAGATGGAAACTCTTCTGATCCTATTGGTGATACCTTTACTGACAACTCCCCAACTCAACCCATCTGAGTTTTAACGCTTTCCAATCTACTCAAAGATACTGCTAAAGAGTCTGCATACAAATCCAGTGGAAGCTACAAATTAAGAGCCACTAAACGATTCCACAAATTTGACATTTGCGAAAGGAATCCTCGTGAGATAGGCTTCCAACATCTTGATGGGAGGTAGACACGCAACACTGCAAAATAAAATCTCCCCCGCCTTTTGTAAACTTGTGAGGAAATCCAAATGGAGAAAAATCATAGAAATTTCGAAATAAAATCAAAAAAAGGCAAATCAAAAATTTAAGTAGATAGTCTTCTCAATATGGAAAATAAAAACTACAAATGGTGGTCTAAAATATCTTCACTATTTAAAATAACGGGTTCAACAAAATCTCTCTACATAAAACTAGAGGTAATATGCTATAATAATCAAGACATTAAACTTTTGGAAATAAAAAGAGAGTAGAAAAATATCTCCCAAATAGAAGAACACTAGTGTCAAATTTTCAGGTACAAACTGTGATCCACAATAACCTTTTAAGTCTTGGAATGTTGCTGATAAAATATCAACTAAATCGAATCCCAAATAACCTTTGATTGAAAGCTTAATTGAAGATATATCACTCTCTATTTTACTAAGCTTGTATTGTTCTGAATACTTTCCTTGAGATGCTTGAGTTTTCCCTCTTTGTCTATTTACAGTGAGAAGTCTACTTAAGCCTTCCTTCCACTTTCCATTTGAGATTTCTTAAATGGAGAGACTTCCAACAAATTTCCTCCTTTCTATATTTAGGATCATCATCATAGAGGGAGAATCCTCCTTTTTTCATATCAGTTGGAAGGACTTGCCATCCTTACGATCATCCTGCATACTTCAAGCTTGTCTCTTGGTAATACCTTTGTCAACATATTAACACCATTTTCATCCCTGTGTATCTTCTCAAGTGCGAAAAATTCGGCGAAAAACTTCGAATTCAAGACATCTCTGATCTAATGATATCATATCTCGATATGCTTTAATTTTGAATAGAGAGCTTGATTCTTATCAAGATGGATGACACTCTGATTGTTACAATACATGACATATCTATCTTGCTTAAAGCCAAGTTCCTGGATGTATCTCTCCATCCACAACAACTCTTTACATTCTTATGTTCCCGCAATATACTCTACCTCAATAGTATGTAACGTAGTATACTTCGTACACTTTTGTAATCTTGACTACCATGATATTGCTCCCCCTGTAAGAGTGATCAAGTATCATGAAGTAGACTTTTTGGTATTAACATCTCCTCCCAAATCTGAATTTTTGTAGCCTACTAATATAGACTTTTCATTTTCGAAACTAAGGTTGAAGTCAGAAATACCTAAGAGATATCTCGTGATCCACTTCACAGCATTCTAATGTTTTTTTTTTTATTTGAGAAAAATCTAGTGCCTATACCAACTGCATGAGCTATACCTGGCCTTGCGCATATCATGACATACGTCAAACTTCCTACTATTGAGGAGTAAGGAATATTCTACATATCTTTCATCTCTGCTTTTGTAGAAGAACTGTGTTTACTGTTTAATTTAAAATGGGTTGCAAGAGGGGAACTAACCACTTTAGCATTTTCCATGTTGAATCATTGAAGCACCTTTTGAATGTACCTCTCCTGAGATAAATATAACCTCCTTGCACTTTTGTCTCGAGTAATCCTTATACAAAGAATTTGCTTTGTTGACCCTAAGTCTTTCATAACAAAATACTTGCTCAACTGCTTCTTCAGCTGGCCAATTCTGGTCATACTTTTGCCAATAATCATCATATCATCAACATAGAGTAGTAAAATAATGAAATCATCCTCAGAGAATATTTGTATGCCAACATAATGGTCAGAAGTCATTTTCTTATTGCCTAGCTCTCCCATAATTGACTCAAACTTCTGGTATCATTATCTCGGTGCTTGTTTTAAGCTATAAAGACTCTTCTTCAGCCTACACATATAATCTTATATCTCCTTGACTTTGAAACCCTCTGGTTGCTCTATATAGAACTCATCCTCCAAATCATCATAATGGAAGGTACTCTTCACATCCATCCGCTCGACTTCTAAATCAAGACTAGGTGCTAAGATGAGGATAACTAGAATGGATCTTCACTACCGGTGAGAATATTTCATCAAAATCAATATCCCTTCTATGACTGAATACCTTGACCACAACGTATCTTTTTATTGTGGTTGTGACGAGTATTCTTCATGTTTTACCTTGTGTACCCATTTAGTCGTCAAAACTGTTTATCGTTTGGGGAACTTTACTAGCTCAAAAGTTTGATTCTTAAAGAGTGACTTCTTCTCATCTTCCATGACTTCAACCCACTATTTCTTATGCTCATCTTCTATGGGTTCTTCATAATTCTCAGGTTCTCCCTTGTCAGTGAGTAACACATACTCATTTGGAGAGTATAGTAGAAGGTTGACCTTTTGAGTGGAGCTAGATCCTTGCTTCCTATGCCTACTCATCATCACCATCATCTACCTCTACTGGTAAAGGAACATCCTAATCAAATGCATCTTGTTGAGCATTTTTCTCAATATTCTCTTGTGCAGGTACCTTGCTATCTGGATCCAAATTAAGCACATCACCAATATCTTTGGGTGTTGCATCTTTTGCCTTTTGGAAATCCTTTATGGTCTCATCTTCCACCAACACATCATCGCGACTTCGAATAAGCTTCTTACTGATCGGATCATAAAGTCTGTTACCAAACTCATTAAGGTCATAACCTAGAAAGATGTACTATTTTGTCTTAGCATCAAGCTTGGATCTCTCGTCTTTAGGAATGTGCGCGAACAACTTACATTCAAAGACACAAAGATGATCATATATCACCTCTTTACTTGACCAGACTCTATCAAGCACATTAGACTACAATGGAATAGAGGGTGAGAGATTCACCATATGCATTGCTGTATTTAATGTCTCACCTCAAAATTGTTTTGACATCTTTGGTTGTCATAATAAGCATCTGAATCTCTCTACCAAAGTTTTATTCATCCTTTTTGCCAAACCATTTAATTATGGCATTTTTGTGGTGTCTTCTGATGCCGAATGCCTTGCTATTTGCAATATTAATTAAATGGACCATAATACTCTCCCCCGTTGTTAGTCTGGATGCATTTTAGTTTCTTTCTTGCCTCTCTTTTGACTGAAGCTTGAAATTGCTTGAAGACCTCCAACACCTAATCCTTCAACTTCAAGGTATAAGCCCAGATCTTCCTTGAGTGATCATCAATAAAAGTCAAAAAGTAAAGAGCACTAGCAAGTGACCTTGTCTTCATCATACCACATATGTCAAGATGTATCAAATCAAGTACATTTGGTTTTTTAAAGGGAGGTGCACTTTTGAAAGCAACTTGATTTTGCTTTCCTATTAGGTAATAAGAATACTTTTTGAGACATATACCCTTGACACCAGATAGATGTCCCCTTTTAGGTAACATCGCTAAGCCCTTCTCTCTCATGTGGCTGAGTCTCTTATGCCACAACTTAGTTTCATCTACATCTTCCATAACATTGATACTACTATTGGGAGTGTTGGCTTACATCATGTACAACATCTTGTGCCTCTTACCCTTGACTATATTCATGAAACCTTTAATAACTTTCCATACATTGTTATGAAATGTGCTGTAAAACCCTTCATTATCAAGCTTTCCCATATATATGATACTGAATATGATATCTGGATTTTCAGTACTAATCTCGGGCAGTTATTAGTCTACAAGCAAACGTCTTCAATGCCAATGGCTTGTGCAAAGCCATTATTTCCTATCTTGACACACCCATAATCTCCAAATGTATAACATGTAAATAGTGCTATTGAATAGTCGTGTGAAATGAGGCGCCACTATCAATTACGTAACTCTTTTCTTCTTACATAATACTAATCTCCTAATCACAGATCATAATAGATCCTTGGTAACAGTAATCCGATCTTGTTTGCTGGCATCATTCTTCTCTGGTTCTTGATTCCTCTTGCCTTCTCTTTTCAGCTTCCGACAGTTCTTCTGCATATGGCCTTTTCCACCACAGTAGAAGCATTTAATATTGGTAGATTTGTTGGACCTTTTACTGGATCTGCCTCTTTGGGTTGGAGTCTTTCTTCTAGACTCCTCCTCTAAAAGGCTACTGTTAACCTTTTCCATCGAGACTACACTTTTAGGAGTTGAGTTGAAGAGTGTTGTTCTAAACGCCTCCCAGGAGCTCGGTAAGAATCTTAGAAGAAATAATCTAAGTAGCTCATCATCGTAAGTGAGCCTCATGGTGGCCATCTGATTAATGATCCTTTGATAAGTATTCAAGTGATCCGTCATTGGTGTTCCATCTCGATATCTTAGGTCCACAAGTTGTTTAATTAGGAACATTTTGTTTTTGTCAGACTTTTGAGCATAAAGGCTCTCGAGTTTGGCCCATAACTTGTCTACTTCCTTCTTACAGAAGATATGATTCCAGAAATTATCATCCACCTAGTTTCTGATGAATCCGTAGACTTGTCTACGTAATAGACTCTACTCAGTGTTGGATTTGCCTTCAATTTTGTGATACCGAATACCGATTCATGGTATCTCTTCACACAAAAGAGATCTTCCATCTTCTCCTTCCATACTTAGAAGTTGCCTCCATTCAGACTGATCTTTCTACTTGTGTTGGCTTCCATTGTTTACAGAGGATGACTGGTTTAGTAATAGTACACATAAATAGTGGCCGTATAAGTAAATAGTAACAATACACGTGAATAGTAGCCAGCATCTTCAAATAGTGATCTAACTTATTTTTTGATGTGAAGGATTTACTATTTAGTGGCAACTACAGAGCATATGATAAGTAGACCTGCACACCTAAACTAGGCTTTGATAACAGTTTGATGGGAGCTAGACTCACCATCGTAGCAAAATAAAATCTCCCCTACCTTTTGTAAACTTGTAAAGAAATCATCAAATGGAAAAAAAAAACTATAGAAACTTCGAAATAAAAATCAAAGAGAGGCACATCAAACTACATGGAAAATCTTCCCAGTTTGGAAAGTAAAAACCATGGGATTGTAATCCAAAACATCTATAATGTACTGATGGCTATAAGTCTTCCATTTTGTAACATGATTTTAATTCGTATTTAATATTAAATATTTATACTTTTGAGATTTGACCAGAGTTGTGAGTTTAATTTGTTTGTAACATGATTTTAGTGTTTAATATTGAATCTTTATAGTTTTGAGATTTCGCCTTAGTTTTGAGTTTAATTTGTGGAAAATTATTTGTTTTGATTTGATCTTTCATAAGTATCTCTCCAATGAGTTGATATTTCGATAATTGGTTGTATTAGATTAATTATTTATAACTAGTGATTCAATGGATTAGCTAAAAGTTTGATTTAGTGTACATTTTCATGGTAGACATTTTGGGACTTCTTAATTATAAAATTTTCTTATGTCAATAAATCATCCAACAAAAATTCAGTTATTTTGAAAGATTTAACACGAGGTTTGGGTGTATAAAAAAGAAATCTTACTTCTTTAAATTAATTTTGATTCTCATGCCTAATCTTATTCTTTCAATTAAATCTCCTGATCTAATATGAGTTTGCAGTACTGGTGACATTTTCACTAATTTTATGGCGTTGGTCATGCTTTATATAAGAAATTATTACTTAATATAATAATTGTTGACAGCACAAATACTAAAGGTCGGCTCATTGATTTAACAGGTTCCTAAATTGCGACTGTAACTCATTTTAGTCAATACATAAAAGTAAGTAGGAATTGCACACTCCGACGTCACTTAGGCATAACAAAAACGTGCAATTTTAAAAATCAATTGAGATGATCCAATAATTTCGTTATTTCCATTTCACTATCCGTTGGGAACAACATATATAGCAACAAGGTGAGCCGTGAGCGGGTGGAGTCAAATATGAAATGATATGAACGTCTTTCTTAGCTTTCAAAAGTAACTCACCCTACAACCTTCTACTCAATATATCATATTCCCCGTCCACTTCAAAATTTCAAGGATGGCGTTAAGAAACTTTTCAAGCCACTTCTAAACAAGAACTCTCAGTACTGAAGGGGGCTTAGGGTTTATTACCGTCTCCAGTGTGGTAACAGAAGTGTAGATATATCTGGCACTCGGCACTTTCGACTTTATATCAGCATAATCCCTTGCGGATACATATATCAGGACTCCACACAAGGTCGCGACTGACTATTCACAAGATTCTTCAAGTGCCCAATCACTTGGGGATTCTCCCAATTATATATACGCTTCCCAGTGGATGGTAAATGAGAATCTAAGCACACTATTCAAGTGTATTGAGTCCACTATGCCTTTTATGTCAAAGAGTCACAGAGTACATCTGAGACCATAGTGCCCACGATTTTGGAGGATCTCTTCCCATCCACTCTTAGTGACCTCTTAGACTCACATAAAGTCGCAATGTAACCAAACCGTATCTTTGCTGTCTCCAAGATTTTTTCCTCCAAAGTTTTCTTTGACGCGTGAACTGAATAACACTTCCTTCTAGGTTTTCTGTTGATTTCTCCTTTTCATTTCGATTGCAAAACATATCAATTCATGTTCTCCTGTACCTCAGGCATGACCCATGTACAGCCACGTGAATTGCTTCTTTTAGGGCAAGTACAGTCAACATGTGATAATTAGTGGGTGCTTTTATCTCTGCTGTCACAGTTCTACTTGTGTGTGCAAAATAAATGCAGGGTATATATATATATGTATGTATGTATTATGTTAGAGAAGATGAAACACCTGATTTAGGAGAGGAACACTCCTTGATTAATTGGTATGTCGTTCGAGTGAATAATAGCGTATTTTGTTCAATACATGGTCAAATCTTAGACCAAAACGTTTGAACTGGCTTTCATACCGTTAAATAGAATTAAAAGGTAATGGCTTTTGTTGTTTTAGTTTTTTCTAAGAAGAAAATATCTTGTCCTTTGTTCCCAGGTATTGATTTCACTAAAACTTCTCTTTGTAACATTACGTTGTTTAAGGTTTGAACGAGTATAAATATGAACCTTTAAAATTTCTATTGATTACAAGTCTATAATACAATGATAATGCCAATAATTAATTATAAAATTGATTATCCCTATCCAAAATAGTGCCGAAGTTTCATTAATTCAAATATTCAAATTAAAAATTAATATCTATCACTCAAAGCTTTATGCAACATATGTATTTCTCAATATTGTCCATCATTCACATAGTCTCTTTTAAATATTTCATTTTTGTCAATTGACTTCTTATATTTGAGGTTTAAAGTTTGAATATGTAAAAGAATAATTCAACAAACTTATTCTTCATACTTTCTCAAGTGAATAGGAATAAAAACAAAGGTTAAAGATAAAAGAGAGCACATTGGTACTATATGAAATCTAAGATCTCATTCATTTTCTCTAATTTCTTTAACTAAGATTTGACTTTAGCATTAGATGCTAGATGTTAAAGCAACCTCTAGCATTATTTTGCAAAAACTTGATGACAAAACTAAATAGATCTACGAGCAATACGAGATGAGATATGTAACCAACAAGTCTATATGATATTAATTGGTTTGTCTGTAAAAATCCATTTGAAAAGTTAAGGTTAAAATAAGGATTCTTGAACATTTTACAACAAAAAATTAGTGAATATAGGAGGCCAATAGTAAAAGGGGCAATATGACCAATTTAATGGACCGATATTGACTATATTCTTTAACTTGCAAAAGAAAGTCAAGGGATATATGAATATATTTTATTATTAACAAGAAACTCCCAACAAGAAAAAGAGGGGACAACATCCATTTCAAAAACTCCTTGCTTGGAAAAAAGAGTGGCGGCATCCTTAAGCTAAAAAATGTCTATAAGAAAGTGTCCTTGGAGTGAAGGTTAATTATATTAGACATGTTGTCAAGTCCAGATAACTACAAATGTAGGATACACTTCCCCTCTATGGGGTTTATGGAGAAGGGGTGCAATGACACTGTCACACCTTTTGGTGTCTCATAGCATAAGGTTGACTTAACCCTTGATAGCCGTTTTACTTGGAAGACTATAACCCTTGCTAAAGTTCAAATTTCCTAACCTCGACATATAGAGTGGTATAAAAACCTTATGTTTATGTCACTAGGTAATAAGAGATGGTGGATATATAAGTAGCCTAGGATACTTTGAAGTGCAAGACCTTTTCTTTAACATTGGCAGGATTGACATCAAATTGGTATCAAACCATTATAAGGTTGTCAATCTCAATTTTCATGCAACTTAAATCTAGGTTTAAGGCTCAATTTGCTAACAATAAGATGATGCCTAGGGATTCCTCCACCTTTTTGATGTAGTTCAGCATAAGTTAAGAATATCATATGATATATTCATAGATTTAATATGTAGGTTATGTAAGGAAGCTTAAACCTTGCTATAGTAGTTATAGCCTTTGAGAAACGCCTACATTACCACTAAAGTTTATGAAAATACTTCTAATAAATAAGGTATACAAGATAAAGTAGGTATAAAAGCAAATTCTATGATTTATTAACTTAGAAGAGCCAGAGAACTATTTAAAAAGCACTTAGTAAATATCCAAAGTAGTAGAAGGACATGTGAGGAACAAGAAATACAATTGTATAGGCTAGTAAGGGAGAGTCCAAGGAAAGAGATAAGATGAGGAAGGAAAGAGAAATCATGGGTTTGAGGGTATCTCTTTGATGCATTTGAAAGAGTCATCAACTATATTCTTAATTATGTAAGGAAAAGGATCTCATTAACTCCCTAAAACTATTGATGAGTAACCCAAAGATTAGATAATCAAAGAATTTTTATCACTTCCATCTAGATTATGGTATGAGATAGAGGAGCGTTAAGATCTATGGATGGAAGTGGATTGGCTATTAAAAATTGGTAACTAGATTAGCTTATGCCAAATAGCCTCAGACTTATAAATAATGAGAGGTGACTTAATCGATTTTGATCTAAAGATTATGGTATAAGATTTAGGGGGCCTTATCTAGGACTGTGGTTATCAATATAATAGTAGATGAAGATTTGATGGTAAGCATACCAAAGTAAAAATGATATGAAAGGAATTGAATGATACGAATATTGAATGTTGACCTTAATTTTAACATGTAAAGTATAAGAAGTGAACATTTTCTTGAAAAGATAGAAAGTTGTTAAAGAGGAAGAGGAAGAGAAAAAGTTACTTACATTTTTCCGCACACTTAACAAATTTGGCAAAACAGTTCATACATTTCTAAGATTATTACTATTTGATTATCATCAAAATTAATAGAAGTGAAATCCTCTTGACTTAACAATCTCCCCCTTTTTGATGATAACAAATAATCATAATTTTAAAAGATAAAATGATATTTATAGATGAATAGTATTCCGACAAATAATAAAGCAAAAATATAGGAAAAGAATTGCATACAAGATATATACAATGGTTTCTATCTTCTTTTCTTGTTCTCCTCTTTTTCTCCTTCTCCTCTATTTGTTATTAATGAAAAAGATTGCTCATCGTAGACGCTTCAAAACTTCAGAAAACATATGTTGCATGTCAGTGTGGATCGTTTTGAGGTCTTGTTTAATAGTAACCCATAGTAGTGCTACTTCCTCATGAAGATCACCCATTAAGTCAGCGAGTTCATCAACCTTCGTATGAACTTCCTCAAATTCTTTTGCTAATGCTTCTTGAACTTCCTTCTAATTGTGACTTGCTTCCGTCCAATTTATGAAATGTTTCAAGAACTACGGATTATTGGTAGGATCTTGATGTATTTCACTAAGTGGATGAAGGTTTTCCAAAGAAAATGGTTCTGAAGGTAAAATGTCTAACTCTATAATTTTGATAGAGGGTAGACTGAAGGTTTGTTTTCCTTCTAGGAGATCAAGATGATCGGTCTAGGTAGTTTCAGAATTGGTTGCCCAAGAAGGTGTAACACATCTTTGACTGAAGGTATGAAACCTAAAGGTCTGAAATGCATGCCCAAATGCACAAAGGTTTTTTAGTTGAAATTAATACCTTCAACTATGATCCTTTTATACTATCCTTCTTTCACTTTGCTAACTACCTTGAAGTTTTCATCGGTGGTTGAAACTCTAAATTTACTTCCTAATGCTTTTGAAATGTGGTGTAAAACATAGATACCTCCAGGTTGAGCTCATTATATACATCATCTATATTCTTCACAGCTACTTGAATCTGCTCTTCTGTAAGATCATCTTTATTTCCCTAAAGAAACATCTTCTTTTTCCCTTTTTCTTCATTTCTCACAAGGGTTGAGCATCTTGGTTGTATGTCTGGCACAATTTTTATTAATGTTTTGCTCGTAATCGGATAGATTATATACCGATCCTTTGAAATCTTCAATGGATATGGTTTTGCCTTCTCATCTTGCAGAATACTATATAATCTTCGTTCTTCATGACTTAGAAGATGTATTATCTAATGATTAATCGGTATTAGTTCGACTAGTACCTTGACTAACTTTTTGAAGGTTTTCTGATAATAATTGAGCTTCTGCTTCGAACAGGTACTGATTCTTCTATAATCTTCATTCTCAAATCCTTTTTGTTGATTAGTTGAGAAGGATTGTAAGGTTCTAATTGGTGTTCAACTGTTTTTGCCTTCTGTTGAACATCAGATAAAGAAACCTTCTTCTAACTGGGCTTCACCTTCTTTTGTTCTTCTGCCAATTTAGAAGAAACTTGTTGTTGAGGCTTCTTCCTATTAAATACCAACTTCCTTTTAATTTCTGTCTCTCCAGATGGTTTTGCTAATTGGCTTTGCAAAATAGAGTCAATTGATCTAGTAGGCTGCTATCTTTTCTCTTGCCTTTTGGAATCTCCATCAAGAATAAGAGATTTCCTCTTCTTCTGTTCTTATTGTCATAAGGTCAATAATCTTCGTGACCTTCTTAACTGTTTGGATTTTTCTTATTGAAATGTCTCTGCCTTTCTTTTCAATGACACTTGTTGCAATGATTGTTGAACTCGGCTTTCCTCTTTCTGTAGAATTGTCTTAGGTTTTATTGGTGCATCAGATGATTTCTCAGTCTTTTCTTCTACAGATGTTCTTCCTGTTGATCGAGGTTTTGTTTTTCTTGCAGACATACCACGTTCACTTCTGCCCCATCTCTTTATAAGCTCCCCCTTAGACCTTGGTTTGGGTGTAGAACTTATATCCGCCTCATCATCAAACTTTATCCCCAATCTGTGAATAGTTGTGACATTAATAATACTCTTCACATCCATCTTTACCTTATTACCTCTGTCGAGAAAGATTCCTGATTCTCTAAAAATCCTGATCAACAGCATTCTATACGGTAAAGAGCTAGAATCCCCCTTTGACTTCATCATGTACTTCAACATTAAGTACGGAAGATTAATGGGATGGTGATTCAGTAGGTGGTACGGACAATATTCATCGTTCATTGTCACAAGGTCTTTTGAGCCTAATCTTGGTAGAACATAGTGAAGAAGTAGTGAATGTAGAGCCCTAGCCTTCGGGACAAGGGTTGCCGCCTTCTTAACTTCAGGATCACTGCTTCCATATAGTTGTCAATTAATGTGCATTCTGTCTACATGACCTTGAGTAATCCATTTTGTATTGTTAAACAACTTTACTCCAATACTAGGACACCCATTAACCCTCTTGATAGTATCTTACATCACGATAACTAACAAACCATTTACCATTAATACCAAGGTATCGTCTACCAACCTTGCATTTTTCCAAAACTCATATATCTCATTCAAGTAGACCTTTTCACGAACCTTGAAGTAGTTTTTCCAGCTAGCTGCTTTAATCTCTGGTTCAATGTCCATCTAATTTTCCTTTAATGATTTGAAATCAACGTATCTCCTATAGATAAGTGATTGCTCCATTTGTAATCTATAACAAATAAAAACTAAACACACAGAAGTGTTTCACTCAAAATAGCGATGTTAGTCTCTAAAAGTAAGAATATGAGATGAAATGAACTTGAAGCTTAGAACAGAGTATTGAATCATCTTGATTG
>JANSVA010000008.1:38489459-38536400 GCA_025504915.1 Erythroxylum reticulatum | reverse complement strand
AGTATCTCAATATTCTTTTAACAGCAATATAATGAGATTCTCTAGGATCTACTTGAAATCTTGCACACAAACAAACATTAAACAATATATCAGGTCTACTTACAGTTAGGTAAAGTAAAGAACTAATAATTCCTCTGAAGAGGGTTTGATCAACCTTCTTACCTATTTCATCCTTAAATAAAAGGATTGAAGGATGCATAGGAGTTGACATAAGTTTAACCTTTTCCATTTTATATTTGACTAATAGTTCTTTAATGTATTTCTGTTGATGAATAAAAAACTTCTCTTCAGTTTGTTTAATTTGTGAACTAAGGAAAAATTTCAATTCACCCATCATACTCATTTTAAATTCACTTTTCATAAGAATTTCAAAATTGGAACATAGCTTCTTAGAAGTTGCACCAAAAAAAGAAATTCTACATATATCTGTACCATAATGAAATCATTTTTGATACATTTTCTAAACAGAGTCTTATCTACGTGTCCTCTAATAAAGTCATTTCCAATAAAAAATGAACTTAGACGATCATACCAAGCATGAGGTGCTTGTTTTAATTCATACAAAGCTTTATGAAGTCTATAGACATAATCTGGTTTATCAGTATCTTCAAAACCAGGAGGTTGCTTTACATAAACTTCTTCATCTATAAAACCTTTCAAAAGGCACTTTTCACATCTATTTGAAACAATTTTATATCATAACAAACAACATATGCAAGCAAAATCCTAATAGCTTCTAGTTTAGCTACAAGAGCATAGGTTTCATTATAGTCTATTCCTTCCTGTTGATTATAGCCTTAAGCAACTAATCTAGTTTTGTTACAGTTTACTCTACCTGATTCATCTAGTTTATTTTTGAATACCCATCTAGTTCCTATGACAGACTTATTGGGTGGCCTAGGAGCTAAAGACCAAAATTTTTTGCTTAATTTTGACTATATAAGAATTTTGATTACAGGATACTTCAAAACTAGAATCGCATAATTGACCTACACTAATTAGATTATGCTTTAATCTTTCAACTAGCATAACAATATTAATAGACGCAAATAAATCTTTACAAATTTTACCGATTCCAACTATTTTTCCCTGTTGGTTATCTCTAAAAGTTCCTGATCCTCGCTTATTTTGGAGGTCTAGGAACATAATCCTTCTTCCCTTCATGTGTCGAGAGCAACCAATGTCCAAGTACCATTGATGCTGGTTGCTTTTTCCAAGAAGGTAGATTTGTAGTATATATTATGTCTTTCTTAGGTACCAGCATTTTCTTAGGTCCTTTAGGGTTAGACTTATAATAATTCCTCGAATAATAAGAATATTACTTCTTTTTCTTTCTTCTAGGAACAAAACTCTTATTATGACGAACATTACTATTAGTAAACCCCAAACCACTCTTATCCTTTGGATGTCTATAATTTCCAATCATATTAGTCATCCTTTTAGTACTTACAGTAAATGTTGATAAATCTGCTAAAAGAATATTAATCCTTTGTTTCAGTTGATTAATCTCCTCAGATCTATCTACAGTTACTTTCTTTTTTATATCGTCTACATGTTTTTTAAGGCAAACATTTTCTTTCTCTAACACTTCCGTGTTCTTCAGGCTTTCAACAAATTTCTTTTTCAGAATCCTATATTGCTTTAATATAGTATGCGAATCTTCTAACAATTCTAAATATGCCTCTTGAAGATCATTAAAGTTAGAAGTTACCTCATCATCGCATTCTTTTTTAGCTACCAAGCATATATTTGCTTGTTCTGATTGTTCTGAATCGGAGTCAGATTCGGATGAGTTCAAATCTTCCAACGTTGCCATCATGCTCTTTTTGTTTTCTTTGCTTTTCTTTTGTTTTCTTTTGAACAATGGACATTTAGACTTGTAATGTCCTGGTTTGTTGCACTCGTAGTAGATGATAGATGTTTTTCTCATTCTTGGCTTCGTCTTTGCTATTCTTCTTAAAAGAAAAGTCTTTATTTCCTTTCGCTTTCTTTTTTCACCTCCTCCTAATCTTTTTTGAAATGAAGGATAGTTCATCATCATCTTCACTTGAATCTTAATCAGATTCACTAGCATTATCATTCTTGATTTCTTCAATCTTTAACGCTTTTGAAGATGTGCTTCTATTTTTCTGGTTCTTTTGATTCTTCTGACTAGCCTTTAATGTGATAGACTTATCTCTTCTAGGTTTATCTTCTGCATCAAGCTCTACTTCATGTATCTTCAGTGAACTAAGTAATTCATCTAGTTTCAGCATGCTTAAGTCCTTGGCCTCTTGTATTGCTGTAACGTTGGGTCTCCATCTTTTAGGTAGACTTCTGAGAATCTTTTTGACATGATCTTGATTATCGTAGATTCTCCCAAGAGCTTTAAGTCCATTAACAATTTTTTTGAAATCGTCCAAACATCTGATCAATAGTCTCCTCATCTTTCATCTTGAATAACTCATACTGATGAACAAGAATACTAATCTTGGACTCTTTCACTTGATTTGCACCTTCATGTGTAATAGCTAATGTGTCCCATATCTCCTTTACAGATACGCATCCATGAACCTTGTCATATCCACTTGTGCTTAGGGCACAATGTAGAAAGAATATGGCCTTTGAATTCATCTAAAATCGAGATTTTTGATCAGCTGACCATTTGTCACGAGAGATGATATTGCTTTCATCATTTGTTGGTGTATATTGACCAATTTCTACGATATCCCAAAGATCCATATGTGTGGATTCTATAAAGAGTTGCATCCTGTCCTTCCAATAATGATAATCATCACCATTGAATTCAGGAGGTCTTGTGACTGAGGCACCTTCAGCTATAAAAACATGTGATTCAGCCATGATCTTAGTCCTCACTTTGTGACAGTGTTTCTCAAAAACCTTGTTCTGGTACCAACTGAAGTAAATCACTTGTTAATAGAGAAATCCGATATGATATGTAAACTATATAAGAAGGGGGGGTTGAATTATGTGTAATCTTTTCGAAAATATTAATCTTTTAAGACTTCTTGAATTCTTTACAAAAATTCAAATGATTACTAAAACATTTTTCCAAAGTTGATAAGCAATGCAATTGTAAGTAATATTATCTACTCATCTAACAACAAGAAAATTAAAAGATAAGGGTTAGTGAATAGATGTTGCGATTTTATATTGGTTCACGTCAAACCTTAGGCTACGTCCAGTCCTCAGAGTTAGTATGAGATTTGATTATACTCTTCCAACTTTACAAGTATTCTTTCTACTTGTAGAGCCTCTTCAGGTCTCTCTCACAGAGTATTCTTCATTTGCTGTATTAGCCTCTTCAGGATCTAGCCTTCCTTTCTCTCTCTAAGGAAAGTATGTTTGAGCTTTAGGTTACATATATATTCGCTCATTTCTTTCACTTTAAATACATAATTTTTGCTAATGTAAAAGCATTTGTTATTTTAGTCTTCGACTAGAACAAGTATTTATAGCCTAAGCCTCTAACTGTCTTCTTGAAAACTACTTTTTGAATCTTTTAGAAACGATTATTAGTTGAGTCCTGTAACTAACTCCAACTAACTAACTGTCTGACGTTCTAGAATATCTTCCTTTTGTATCGTCTGGAATAATGCTTTTTCTTTTACTACATTTCGTCTGTTATTCTGCTTTGCCTCCTATATCGTTTTGTCTTTTGTTGCGCTTTGTCTGATGTTGTGCTTCATTTGGTGTTGTGCTTCATCTCATATTGCGCTTCGTCTGTTATTACGCTTCGTCTGGTGTTGCGCTTCATCTGGTGTTGCGCTTCTTTGGTGTAGTGTTTCTTCTGGTGTTACGCTTCATTTGGTGTAGTGCTTCGTCTCTTATTGCGCTTTGTCTATTGTTGTGCTTCGTCTGGTGTTGCGCTTCGTCTATTGTTGCGCTTCATCTGGTGTAGACTGCGCACCTTTTGAGTTGACTAAGTGTTACTTGCATTATTTTGCACGCTTAACAAATTTATCAAAACAGTTCATACATTTCTAAGATTATTATTATTTGATTGTCATCAAAATTAATAGAAGTGATGTCTTCTTGACTTAACACATTCCTCCATGTCGATGGACATATACTGTGGTGTAGACATAGAAGAGGAGGATAAAGGGAATTCATGCTCAATGAATTGGACAAGTCAAGAAACATATATTTTGTGTGAGTTGGGATCAAGACAATAGTAGGCACTTTAGGTAGCGGAGTAGCCAACAAAAACACAAGGAGAGGAGTGGGGATCAAGCTTATTTGAGGTACAGGGACGTAGCCTGGATAACAAAGACATATGTATGGAGTACAAAGATAACAACTATCCTAAATATGATTACAATCCTAATTAAAAGGAATAAATCAAGGAGAAGATTAAGGAGTAAATTAAGGAATATTTACAGTTGATATTATCTACAATAGGTAAGCATAAGATTAGGAGAGAATGTCTCTCCATCACTTCCCATTTCTTTTTGCTTTTGTATCTAAATTTTCTCCTATAAAGTTATTTAATAATTTGACTATAGGGGATGTTGACTAAGTGTATTTTCTATTCATTATCATTATAACTTATGCTTATCAAAAAATATTTTTTCATTTATATTTATAGATCATTTTCAAATGCCTTATTTATATTATATTCTATATTGGACATGAACTAATAAAAGTATAGAGCATGATTTATCTTTTTATAATAAGTGAAATGTGCAAGTCTTTTATTCTTATTTTCACTACCTTATTCAATAGAAGGGACTTTTGGCTATGTGTTCTTTGGTGACGAATTGTAAATTATTGTTAAATGACATCTATTGAAGACAAATTAAATATTCATCATTGACAGTCCAATATTTTGTGACGTTATACAAAAGCATCGGTAAATGAATATATTTTACAATGATTAAAGGAAATTGCCCTAGTAGGAAAAACATTTTAAAAAGGTTATCAAATTTGATCACCAATATAACAACATTTAGTGACGAATAGGAATATCATCTAAAGAAGCCATGGTAAATCAACATATTTTGTGACAATTAGAAGGAATCATTGCAAATTGTACTTAAAAATAGTGACGACAAATGTGATTCATCGCCAATATATTGTCATTTTGAGATGACTACTAAATCATCGCTAAGAATTTTAAGAAAAAAATATATTTTGCCACGATTATTGAGAGATAGCATTTAGTGAAAATTATTGAAATCGTTGCTAGAGGTTGATAATTATACGTTTCGCGATGAATTTGATGTTAATGTTAAATAATATGATAATTTCTTTGGGTAATTTTAATGAATTTTTGTATGTGATAGTATTCTTAAAAATAATAGTATTTAGAAGATAGTTTTTTAATGGTAAGTGTACTTAATAATCCTAATTAAGGTTAATTATAATTGACATTTATATGATTTTTCATATTTTTTCATTTGCCTTGTTTATAAATTTGTTTCCATTCAAAATCTACAAATTTGTTTAAATCAATGGATTTATAGAGAAATGATTCTTTAATGATGCCTATTATACATAGTACTACACCTTCGTTTATAACAAAATTTCATGAAAATAGAATGGAGCATCTAAAAATTGTAAAATCTTTTCAAGGTTTTAAACATATTGTTGAAAAAATATGGTAGGTAATTTAAAATTTAAAAAGTAAATATATTTAGGATATAAACAAATATTCATACGTAAAATTTTAATTTTAATAGGATAAAAATCATAAATTTAAGTTAACTACTATTCTTAATCATTAATATTTATTAACAATAAAATAATAAAATATAAAATATCAAAAATGGTGGTAATATAATATTGTGATACATGGTAAATAGTACAATATTTTAATTAGAAAATTAACAATTCCTACAAACATACAGCAAAAACAATAATAACAATAATACCCAGTATGAATCCCGCTGATACACAATGTCTAGGGAGCCTTGATAGTACGCAACTTTACCTTTAACTAGTAGCGAGGCTATTTTCAAAATTCTTACAGATATAATAATAAATAATGTTTCATTCTGATTCCATCTAAAAAGAAATGAAATTTATTTTTTTGGATTCTAAGTGATATAGAGTTGGTAAAGGTAAATGAGTTCCCTATATCTAGATTTTCAAGAAGGGTCCTTGTATGTTCGAAGGTATCAATTGAAAAGTCAACAATCTTCCCTTAAGTATTAGGTTATTGACACCCTCTTCTAACAACTTCTTGGCTATAACTAAATAAGTAGAAGATATAGTGAACGAATCCCCAGATGCAGTATGGATCACTAAATTAGATAAACCGCCAGTACGATGCATTTCACCTAAGCCATAATTAGTATAAAACTTAGATAGCTATTTTAGCCAAACCATATAACGAACCCAAATTGGAACGCATGCATGCTTAATTAAACAGACATAGTCGCATGCATGCTTAATTGAACAGACATAGTAATTTGAATTGACGATTTCTCCAAAATAACTGATTTCTCTAATCTTGTATGGAACATGATGACATCACCACTGTCTCCATTTCTATCTATGTTCTCTTAAAAATTTAGGGAAGCTTAACATAACATATAATATCTACAATCAAATCTTTATATATATATATATATATATATAATAAACTTCATAATAGGAAATGAGATACAGATAATAAAGAAAGAGAGGTAGTTTGGATGATATCAAAAACCTTGAAGAAGAAGATCGACATGGAAGGCAAGCGGTTATTAGTGTATTAAAAGGGGATTTGTTCTGCACTGATTTGTTCTTCATTAGGGATAATTTTGCCACATTTTCCCTCGATGAATTAATGTTAACAGTTATATTCTGAAAAATCAATTTAGTATAAAATTCATTATGCTAAATTAAATTCTCGATGATAAGTCAAAGTACTACAGTTCACTAATTACATCTTCTATCTCCCTATTGAGATGAAAGTTACCCTTATTAAAATGAAAGTTACCCATTTACCCTTTATATCATATCTCAATTTTAGAATTTAAGGTAAAGTACACATGACCACGTTCTTTATGTGTAGAAATATAGTATTTTCTATATAAGTTTATATTACTATTATAACAAAATGTGAAATTTTCAATATGAACAAGTGGTTTATACTAAAAAAGAGTATTTTTCCCTAACAAAAAAATGAAATGGTTTATTAGAAGAGGTAAATACTTCCAGAGACCTTTCATCGAATAGTTAGTAGGCTTTCCCTAGAGAAACATTAAAGGTGGCTAAAAAAGTGTCAACCCATAGAAAACCAACAAAGAAAGACAAAATTGTCTTCCAAACACAACACAGACAAAACCCATACACCATAAGCAGAACATAAAAATCACAATAAACACCTAAATGCATAAGTAAAACAAAGCACAAGAAGGAGGGTTTGAAAATAGAAAAGAAGAACAATACCAACATAAGTAAGGACGCTTCTTTAACGATGATGACCACAACACACGAGACGAGCACAAGAAAGGGGACGGTGCTTATTAAATAATGAATGAAGAGGAATGATGATGGCTAACACAAAAACAAAGAGAGGTTAATTTTTGTGTTAATAACCTAGTAGAAAACGATGTCGTTTTTGATTAAGTCGAAAGAAACATACCATTTGGTGAGGATAAGAAAACCCGTTGCGAAATGATTCATTACCATTTGGCTTCACCTTTGGCTAACATGATTATATATAATATAGAAATTATATGTTACATTACGAAATTTTTATCTAATAAACAAATAATAATTATTAAATAGAGTTATATATATATATATATATATATTACATAAGAAAGATATGAGAAAATTTATATATAATGTAATATTTAATAAATCATTATAATAGTTACGATTTTTATATATACATTCATATAACATTACCATATATAATAATAATAATAGAAATTTGATTAAAAATAAATTTCAATATATTAGAAAATGGAAATCAATATTAAATAATAATATAATAAAATAAAAATAAAAATTATTATTAATCAAAATGACTTTAACATCAATGTGATTTCGAAGATTACTATATGATGTATATGATAAGGATTGTATAAGTATAAAAATAAATTTAGTTATCAAAATTTTCATCATTACTTTTTATTAATCTTTTTTAATATATACGATTTCATAGTTGTATGTGGTCTCACAAAATTGTATTTATTATCTATAATTTCTATCATGATTTATGTTTATGATATTTTACAAAAAATTAGCAAAATTTAAAATTCTATTAAAAAAGTATAGTATTAGCTACGATTTTTGATTTTGGTAGGCAAATGTTGAACATTTTGCGACAAATTGTTAATTCATCACCAAATGTTTCAACCTGAAAAAAATTAAGTTGAGACGACATCATTTGTTCAATGACAAATGACGTCATCTCGACATTTGGTTAATGAAACAAACTCGAACCCCTCCCACCCCACCTCCTGAATTCTTTTGGCCTCTCTTCTCTCCCTAGCGATTTTTCAAAATCTATTGTAAGCTTAAAAATAAATGTAGTTAACAACAATGTCACTTTAAAGATGAAATTTAAAATTAATGACAATGATTGTATAAGTGTACAAATAAATTTAGTTAACAAAAATGTCATTTATAATTTTTAATAATCCTTTTAATATATATGATTTCATAATTTTATGTGGTCTTACAAAACTGTATTTATTATATATAATTTGTATAGTAATTTTGTTTTTTGATATTATGAAAAAATTTAGCAAAAATAAAAAATGTATAAAAAAGTATAGCATTAGTGACGCTTTCGAATAGTAGTTACCAATTTGGTGATAAATTTCGATATCATCACAAAATGGTACATATTGTAAATAACTTAAGTGAAACGACGTCATATTCATCGAATGGGTGATGATAATTAGTTGCAAACTGACCCCTTCCCCCCTCCCAAACATCTTTTGACTCTCCTCTCCCCTACATAAGTTTTCTCCCTTTTCTCTTCTCCTCGTTCGTTCATCTTGTTCTCTTTGTTTTGTGCTCCATCATTGGTCGACAAAATCTGCAAGTGCACAGAGTCGTTCCTGGTGTCCACAAATCGAGTATTCCAAGGTCTTCTCCTACAAGGACTAAACTACTCACCACTGAATTAAACTGAATTACTTGAACGAAATTGACAATAAACTTAAAAGATGATTGGATTTGGGTAGACAGTAAATTAGAAATAAATAACGAACAAGGATAATTTGATGATTTAAACTTAGGGTTTTGGGGTTCACCAACTCAAGAGATTGATTAATAAATTATGAAATTGATTGAATGACAGGTTATAATAACAGTTACAAAACTTTGCTTATATTCTCTCTCAAGACTTATAAGAATATCTAACTAGTTAATTACCATCTCTCAATGTGTAACCTAACTAGTCAAATTTATTAAGAACAAACAACCACAAGTTATCACACTAGCTTAGGATATCTCTATCTCAAAATCTAATGTGTTTATCCTCTTAGTGCATAAATCATACTTCACCTTTTAATTTTTCATATAATTCCTGAGATTGCATCTATGGAGATCAAGCATAGAGACAATAGTAAAGTGCAAGAGAGATAAACATAACCCAAGAATTTTCATTCATACCAACAATCCATAAAATAAAAATCAATCCCCCCAAATAGGCTACGTCCCTCACCCTAAATGAGGTTTAGTTCCAGGACATGATAACAAAAACCGTACACATAAAGATGCTCAACAGTCAAGAAAGAGTAGAGAGAGAAGGTAGAGAGAACATAAAACAAGATTGCTTCTAATGCTTGGATTAATCCTCTAAATCTTCTTTTCCTCCTTTTCAGTGCCTCCTTATATTGTTGCCTTGTTTTCAATGTCTAGCCCCCTCATTAGGTCTTAAAAATGAGTATTATATTGTCTTAGGTTCACAGAAACCTAGTTTTTGCTAAACAAGGGAAGGAAGATCATCATTAGGTTGACAAAGTTCGTTAGGTGGACATTATGTCCATTTAATAGACCTTCTTGGGTTTGGGAAGTGAAGTTGGCCAAGTAATGTCTGTTAAATGGACTTTCTCGGGTTTGGGAAGTGAAGTTGGCCAGGCAATGTCCATTCAAATGGACATACACTGGTCATTTACAAAATGCACACTTTTGACCCCTTCAGTTGAAAAAATGTCTCCTCATAGTCTTCATGGAAGTTTTAGTACTCGGAGTCCTCTTCGAAAGTATCCTTGAATGACCTTAATCTGATATCCATAGTAAAAGTTATGCCTTTTTCCCCTGAAATCTCTCCATTTGTAACTATTAAGCAATAAAGTTGAAATGTGTGAGAACTAACCAAAAAAGGCTTTCAATTCACATAGAGGTAAGTCAAATTAGTTCTAATTCATCCAAAAATCATATAAGAATAATTTGAATTATCAAATTCCCCCACACTTAAACTATTCCTTGTCCCCAAGAAAAAAAAAAAAAAGAAAAGAAAAGAAAAGAAAACCAACTACTAAATCCTTAACCAAGTTATTGATTCCACTTTCGTAAGTGTACAGGGGCATTTAGCATATGTCACAAGCCTTTAAACCATTATGTGTCCATAATGGAGGAGTTATAGTCTCTCGAGGGTTTACTTAAAATGAATGGGTCCCACAAACATTTCCCTTCTATCATTTCACACCTAATCACCATCATAGCTCAATCCAACAAGTCGAAAGCATTATAGGTAAGAGTTGAAACATAGAAGTAAGGTTACATAATACTTCATAAATTAGATCATTACTAGGTAACAATATGACCTCATAATGCTTCAATTAACCAAAATCACATGCCATGAATGAAGTCTCTCATAAAGCATTCACTTTCACACACAAGTGTTTAAGAGTTACTCTTAATCATCTTCTCATGCATGTCTGTTACCATAAGCTTGCATTTTCTCTACTTCTCCATTACTCCCATCTATGGCATATCCATGAATAAAAAATGTCTTTATTCATTTGGTTGTAATGGGGCCAAGGGGTAAAGTAGGCTATGAAAGAAAGGATATGAATTCAAATATTCAACAATTAGTAGAGCAGAAATCACAAATCTTACAATCATTTTTAGCGAACTCTACTAAAAAAGTGCCCTACAATCATAATGTTTATGAAATGCCACCAACTCTATTGTCACAATTTCTATCATTCTTTCACCTTGAAATTTGAAGTGAACACTCTTTATTTATTAATATCACATTTTCCTTTTTCTTTTTCTCTTTTTTTCGATTTTGACAGCATGCTTCTTTAATTACCAGAAAAACACCCCCACACTTCTTCCTTTGTATACCTATCAATAAAAATATTAAATGCACATCATTAATAGCTCTACTGACCATTGAACAAGGGTAAATTTGTTTTTCTTGGTTCAAGGTTCTTTAGAACAGGTTTATAAAGAAAAAGGCTCAATTACAATCACTAGGCACAAAGGGTTCACTAAGGTATTGATTTATAACAAGGGTTAGCTATTTGGATCAAGCTCAATCCTAGTGCCTTTTATTACTTTCATGAACATACCATAACATGATTATGTAACCTCAAAGAGATGTAATGGAATTTCTAGAAGTAAACATACATAGAAGAGAAAATTATATCACTCATAAGAAAAGTAGGATTGAGTGCAATCCTATAAGCTCAAAATAGCTCACTTGGTGATGTTTACTCATTCAATAGCATGCTCATTCAATCAATTTAACATTATATCATCCTATTATGGAAAGGTATGTAATCCATTTAATCATATCATACATATTATTTAAGATCAATCTTATCCATAATGCAATTAACTTATTAAATTGGATTATAATGACAATTAGATTGTGAAAGATTTATAAATAAGCAATCATGCCTGATGAGAATATGTACAATTAATTCATGCTTTTTTTAATTAGAAATTGTAACATGATTTAATGCTAAACAATGTATGCACTACCATCAATTTATCCTCCCTCACACTTAAAATCCACATTGTCCTCAATGTTAGGAAAGATAAAGAAAAAGCAATGCAATTAATGGAAGGCATAGTAAGGGTAGAGAAACCCCCTAAAATAGTCGATTGCCCAAATTTCGTCCCTTATGTTCATATCTCCCATCAAATTATACACATTATGGAGATATAGAAAAATCATACTGCAGTTATTCTTACAATTGCCAACATAAAATCAAAATGAGGGTGAGATTAAAAGTAAATTGCTCAACTACATGTATGGGAGTTTAATATAACCCTAAACCTAAATGTAAGGCCCTATGATATCATAGTTCCTAAGGAGGTTGTTGTTGCTCTTTAAAAGCCCTTAACATCTCTTTTATTCTAGCTTGTGAAGAGGCAAGATTGGCCACTTCCGCTTGAAGATTTCTGATGTTTTCCTACATCTGAGTTAGAATTTCAGTATCCCCTGAAGCTGAATGGGCTCTTGGTTGCTGTGCAGTAGGGGCTTCCGAATTGTCCCTCTCCTGATGTGGATTAATCCACCAATTGGGACCATTTTCTCAGTATTCAAACTCTCTCATCTTGTCAGCATTGATGACATCCACCTCAGTAGTATAAGCCACTGTTTCATCTCATTTGATCACCTTAAGATGCCTAAATAGCTAGCTTAATAATATTGGAAATATAAATCGCTTTGTCTCTGTTTTGTTGTGAACCACTTGCCACATGGAGGTCATCATCATCTTAGCAGCAGTAATGCCCTGAAATTGGCCATTATGAAAGAACATTTTATCTAAGATGTACATGTTTTCATTTCAGAGGTATCCGGAGTCACTGGCTTTAGGCATTACATTATGCACTAGCAAAAAAGCTACCAACCTCGAGGTGATATCAAGGTGTTTACAGTGCATAAAGAACCACTAATTGGTAAATCAGAAAGTAGCTCTCATCTTAAGCCGAGCCATAGCATCGTGCTTATCCCATTAATCATCACTTGTACACTTGGCTTGCTGTCAAAGGATGGGACATCACCTCCCATTAGCAGTTCTAAATGGATACAAATCAATTCCTTTGTTATAACCATTGCTTCCCCATCGACTTTTGAGGTGAGCATGGGTGGTTGTTTTCCAGCTTCTGCAATGAGATTGGCATAAAATTGCTTGACTGACTCCTTGTAATATGCACCCTTGAGGGTCAACAACTTTCCCCATTAAAACTTGTCTAAATTGGCCCTCACGTGGCATGCTTCATCAATACTTTCTACCACTGAAACTTCAATCACAAACTCGTTGTTTCTTTTGTTATTGTACCACTCTTTGCATTGTGCATTGATGAACCTAGGTTACTCAGAAGTAGGTTCCTCTACTTTTTGGACTAGATTTTTCCCTCTAACAGACCGAGAGGATTGGCCGGTGTTCTTCCTTGTGAATTGCTTAAATTGTGACATCTTATGGTAGCCTCACAACCCATGGTAGTTTTAAACAAATTGCCCCAACCCAAGCAATTAAGCAACAATCTCCTTTTAATATCAATCTTATAGCTCCATAAACCAATTTTTTAAAATTCAACAACACAACCTGCAATTCAGTTCAATCACCCCTAACACTTCAATTCAATTCGGCCTCTTCAAATTCAAAAATCCAAGCCCAATACCTTTCAATCTCAACCCACAATTCAATATAAATCAGCCCCAAAAATCAATAACAAAATTTGAAATGTTTCTTTAATCTCAGCGTAAAATTTTAATACAATCTCGCCTAAAATTAATAACAACTAAGATTGTATCACTTTCAAGCATCAACCCACAATATGACAATGTGTAGGACACTTAACTAAATCGTATTGAAGTAGAAATCACCTATACTTCATTCCCAACCTCAAGAAGCTAGTTCAAAATCATCAACCATGGTAGAAGAAAGAGAGATGACTTGAAAGATAAGACTTTGGTTGGAATGGAGTGGTATGGGGATGGGGTCTGTGAAGGAAGAGAAAGGGGGAAGAATGAAGTAAAAGAAAGGAGAAACTTGTGCTAGAGAATGGCTGGCATGAACGAAGGTGAGAGATGATGCAGGTGAGACCAGGAGGTGGTAATAAGGTAGAGAGAAGTGTGGGAAAACAAGAGGGAAAAGGTTTTTTAATTCTAAAAGTAATCAATGTCCGCTAAACGAACCTTTACAGGTCTGTGTGGTTGTTTGGAAGATTCATGTCCGTTAAGCGGACATGATGTTCGCTAAACGGATCTTTATGGGTTTCTTTGGCTTTTTTGAAGATGTAGGTCAGTTAAGCGAACATATATCTATTTAACAAACCTTTGCAAGCTTGTCTTCACTGTGTTGAGTTTGTAGTCTATTAAATGGATTTCATGTCCATTAAGCTGACTTTCTTGACCTTTTTCAAGCTTTTCTCACCTTGTCCACTCTTGTTTTGTTCCTTCTAACTATTCAATGATATCATAGGACTGCATGCATGATGTGTGAGTGCTAAAAATGAAAGAATGTTAAAATAAAACAAAGAGACATTGCCACTTACATCCTCCAAACTTAGCATGAGTCTCACCTCTAGGTTTGAAGAGTCGTGATCACGCTATTTCTCATGTTATTGAAAGATTTCATTGGAATGTCTTGCAAACACTATTCTTATGCACACACAACAAACTAGAATAAGAAGATGTGACAAAAATGAAAACTTTAAAAATAACAAAAGAGTTAGAAACATTGGATTGCCTCCCAACAAGTGCTAAATTTAATGTCCTCAGCTGGAGCCAGCCATCATGACATCATTTTAGGAATACGATGGTAGAAATACATCCAACCATTTCTCCCTCCAAATAATGCTTAAGTTATTTCCCATTGAACAAAAAGGACTTTTGATCATCCCTCCTAATCTCCACAACTCCAAGTGGGTAAGCTTTTGTCACCATGAAAGGTCCCGATCATCTTAATCGTAATTTCCCTAGAAATAATTTCAAACAAGAGTTAAATAACAAAAACTTTTAACCAGGTTTAAATTGTTGCCAAGGGATATGCTTGTAGGGGAAGGCCTTAGTTCTCTCCTTATATATTTGAGCATTCTCAAAAGCATCTAGGTGAAATTCATCTAGCTTATGTAACTCTATTAGTCTCCTTTGTCCAGCTTCCTTGCGATCATAGTTCAACTTCTGAATTGCCTATAATGCTTTGTGCTCAATTTCAATCAGAAGATGGCAACATTTGCAAAAGACTAATCTATAAGGAGACATCCCAAAGGGGGTTTTATATGCTGTTCTATATGCCCAGAGAGCGTCATCAAGCTTTAATGCCCAATCCTTTCTTAAGGTATTGACAAATTTCTCCAAAATTTGCTTAATTTCCTTGTTAGATACCTCAACTTGCCTGCTAGTTTGAGGGTGGTAGGTGGTTCCAAACTTAAAATGACACCCATATTTTACCAAGAGAGATTTGAATTGATGGTTTTGAAAATGTACCCCATTGTCACTGATTATAGCTCTTAGAACACCAAACCTTGAGAATATATGCTTCTTGACAAATTTGACAATACTAGCTCCGGGGTTGCTTGACAAAGCTATAGCTTCCACACAGTTGGATACATAATCAACCACTAAGAGGATGTATTCATTACCAAAGGATACTGGAAATGGTCCCATGAAGTCCAGACCCCATACATCAAAGAGTTCCACTTCTAGAATCCTTGACTGAGGCATCATGAGCTTTCTACCAATGTTCCCCATTCTCTGACACTTATCACAAGTCATGACAAAAGTTTTAGCATCCTTAAAAAGCATAGGCCAATAAAACTCGGATTATAAAACCTTTGCCGCCATTTTGTTAGCTCCATGGTGTCCTCCATAGAGAGAAGCATGACAATGATGCAGAATTGATCGCATCTCCTCATCAGGTATACATCTTTTAATCATCCCATTTGCACACCTTCTAAAAAGCAACGACTCTTCCCAAAAGTAATTTCTTACCTCAAATAAGAATTTCCTTCTTTGATGGTATGAATAATCACCAGGAATAATGTTAGACACCAGGAAATTGACATGATCAGCAAACTAAGGAACATGTTCCTTAATAGCCCATAGATTCTCATTAGGGAAGTTATCATTAATCGGTTCCGCTCACAGCTTGTCTCCTTGCTCAAGTCATGAAAGATGGTCAGCCATTAAATTTTCATATCCTTTCTTATCTCTAATTTCCAAATCAAATTCTTGCAAAAGTAAAATCCATCTAATCAATCTTGGTTTTGTATCTTTCTATGTAAACAGGTATTTCAAAGCAAAATGGTCAGTGTAAATAATGACTTTGGACTTAACAAGATAAGATTTAAATTTATTGAATGCAAAAACTACTGCTAGCAATTCTTTCTATTTAGAGCATCATTAAGAACTTTTCTAATGTAATAAATGACATGTAATTTCTTATCTTGCTTTTGCCCTAAGACAGCCCCAAGTGCATAATCACTAGTATCACACATCAAATCAAAAGGGAGATTCCAATTTTTATAGGAGCTAAGGTAAGTTCCTTCTTCAACTTATTGAATGCATCAAGACATTCATAAGAAAATTCATAAGTAACTTCCTTTTGCAATAAAGCACATAATGGTTTAGAAATCTTTGAAAAATCCTTAATAAATCTATGATAGAACCTGGCATGTCCATGAAAACTATTTATTGCTCTAATCGAATTAGGAGGTGGCAACTTGTTGATGACTTCAATTTTCACTGGATCCACCTCTATTCCATTGTTAGAAATTTTGTGGCCTAGGACGATTCCTTCTTGTACCATGAAGTGGCACTTTTCCCATTTCAGCAAGAGATTGGTTTCTTCACACCTCTGTAGAACCTGTTCTAGATTGAACAGACATATATCAAAAGAAGAACTAAAAATAGAAAATTTTCCATAAATACCTCAATTATATTCTCCACCATGTTGGAAAATATGGACATCATGCAGCTTTGGAAAGTGGCAGGAGAGTTGCACAAATTGAAGGGCATCCTACGATACACAAATGTACCATAAGGGCAAGTGAAAGTGGTTTTCTCCTGATCGTTCGGGGCTATCAGAATTTGGTTATAACCTGAATAACCATCTAAAAAGCCATAATAATCATGTCCCGCTAATCTTTCCAACATTTGATCAATAAAGGGGGAGGGAAGTGATCTTTCCTAGTTGTTGCATTCAACTTTCTATATTCTGTACAGACATTCCACCTTGTCACAACACTAGTGGATATTAATTCAATGCTATCATTAGAAATGATAGCCATTCCACCTTTCTTTGGCACCACCTACACAGGACTTATCCAAGAACTATTAGAAATAGGATAGATAATTCCTACATCAAGTAATTTAAGTACCTTAGATCACACAACTTCCTTCTTGTTAGGATTGAGTCTCCTCTGATTTTCCATACTAAGTTTATGGTTTTCTTGCATTAGAATCCTATGAACACAAATACAAGGCGTAATTCCCTTTATGTCAACAATATTCCAAGCAATAGCCAATTTATGTTCACGTAACACCCTCAATAATTTCTCTTCTTGAGAGGAATCTAAAGAAGACGAAATGATAATTGGATAAGTATTTGATTCTCCCAAGAATGCATATCTTAAATAAATTGGGAGTTGTTTCAATTGAGGTTTTGGTGGGCTTAATATGGAAGGTAACATTTTAGGTTTAGGTGGGCCCAGTTTTTCAATTTGATGTCTATACCTAAAACCATTTCTTTGCAATCTACATGCATAGTCTACTAACTCATCATCCAATTCATTCTCATCTATTTCTAAAGTTAGGCATGTTTCCAAAGCATCATCTTACATTAATTTCAGAATAGATTTAAATGTAAGAGAATCAAGTACATATATCCTATAGGTGACTTCATTGAAAGAGGGACCTCTTAAAACTCTAAAAATGATAAACACCTCTTCCTCACCATCAACGCTCAAGGTTAGTTTACAATCTAGAACATCAATCAATACTCCATTAGTGGCTAAGAATGGTCTTCCTAAAATTATAGGAACCTGCATGCCAATATCAATCTCAAGCACAACAAAATCAGCTGGAATTATAAGGTTACCAACTTTCACCAATAAGTCCTCAACTATACCAATAGGGTATCAAATTGATAAATCAGCAAGTGGCAATGAAATTGTAGATGGTTTGAGTTCACCAATTCCCACCCTATTATAGAGAGACCAGGGAATAAGATTAATAATTGCACCTAAGTTAGATAAGCATTGAAAATATTAGATTCACCAACGTGACAAGGAATAGTGAAACTCCCTGGATCCTTTAACTTAAGGGGTAGTTTATTCTATAAAATAGAACTATACTCCTCAGTTAAGGCAACTATAGCAAAATTATCAAGCTTCTTTTTATTGGAGATGATTTTCTCCAAGAATTTGGTGTAAGCAGGCATCTCGGCAAGAGCTTCGGTAAAAGGGATGTTAATTTAGATCTTCTTGAAAAGGTTAAGGAATTTATGAAATTTGGAATCATCATACTTCTTCTTGATCCTTTGAGGCTATGGTATGGGTGGTATAAAGGAAAATTTTGAACTTGGTGAAGACTTTTTGGATGTTGCTTCTTTTGGCTCTTCACTTTCACCCAAATCCTCCCTTTCAACATCTTTGGCTTCCTTCTCTTTAGGAACCACACCTTCCACCACCTTACCACTCCTTAAAATAACTGCCATACAATCTTGTTTCAGATTCACTTAGGTATTGCTAGACAACTTCCCCTTACTTCTTTCACTTACCTCTTTCGCCACCTGGCTGATTTGCACCTCTAAATTTTTGATGGCAGCTTGGTTAGACTTAATGTTCTACTCCATCCTGCTTGAGCACTTTCATCCATTTTTCTCATAAGTTGTGAAAACATATCTTCAAATCAATCCACCTTTTTTCTCTCACAAGCAAGGGACTTGTTGTGGTGCAGAAGATGAAGGAGGTGAGTACTACTGTTTTAGTGGTGCTTGGAACCCAGGTGGTCCCATTACTTTTGTAACCCCTTTATTTTTCCATAAGAAGTTTGGATGAAACTTCCAACCTTCATTGTAAGTGTTTGAGAAAGGATCAAATGTCTGACCTTTTCTACCATTGTTTACATAGTTCACCTCTTCCTCTGTTAATGTTGCCTCAATGTTCATATAACTAGCTACTGTATGCCCAAATATACCACAAAGAGTGCAAAGATCCTTACTAGAATTGTTGTCGTTCACTAAAAAATTCAACTTCTTATTAATCTTGACAACTTGGTAGGCCATGTAAGATTTAGAACCCACTTTATTTAGAGTAACAACTTTGCTCCTAATCACCTTACAATGTGAATTCTCTACAACTATTTTGAAAATATTCCACAATTCTTGGGAACTTAGGTTACTAATATTCCCACCAGTGTTCAAATCTACCAGAGTTTGGTTGTGATCAGTGAGACCATAGTTGAAGAACTGAGTCAACGAGTAAGTAGCAAATCTATAGTGAGAGCATTGGTTAAGGAGATTAGTAAATCGTTCCTATGCTTCATGAAAAATTTCTCCTTCTTTCTGTGAAAACCAATGTATCATCTTCTTAAGTTTGAGAGTTTTGTGCGCTAGGTACCACTTCATCATGAAAGTCTCCATTACCTTATCCCAAGTATCAATGGAATCTACCTCTAAACTCAACAACCAGTTTCTTGCTAATCCCTTCATATAATAAGGAAAACACCTTAGCCTTAACTTATCCTCAGACAATCCATACAATGAAAGACTTTGAACTGTCGTATAAAAATCTCTCATGAAGGCTAGAGCATCTTCACTTGACATCCCGTTAAAATGTGGCAACATGGACAGGTGAATTTGCTTCAGCTCATAATTCCTTACTGCCATAGTTAATTGAATGCAGGAGGGATTGCTAGCAATAAATGGCATTTAATAGTCTCGAATTCTTCTTACTGTAGGATTCAAAACAACCAGTTCAGCTTGGTTTCCTTCATGGAATTGTTCGTTCTCCATATCTTGTTCCTTATGCAGATCCGAAATTTGATTATTGATTGCCATCTCTCTTCTTCTTTGGGCGTTGTTCCTTCGACAAGTCCGATCAATTTCAGGATTTAACTCAATAAGTTGGTCGTTTGTGAATGCCTTAAGTGCATACAGCTCCTGAAATCAAACAACGAAAAGGGTTTCAAAATTAATTAATGGAAGAAACTTTAGGTAATAGTTAAAAAATAACTAGAATTAATGGTAGCAAATTTAAATTAGTCCTCAACAATGGAGTCAAAAACTATGTCGACAAAATTTGGAAGTGCACAAAGTCATTCTTAGTACCTAAAAATTGAGTATTCCAAGGTCGTCTCTCCCAAGGACTAAACTACTCAGCATTGAATTAATGCTAATTACTTGAATGAAATTGACAATAAACTTAAAAGATGATTGGATTTGGGTAGATAGTAAATTAGAAATACTGGAAAATAACGAATAAGGATAATTTGATGATTTAAACTTAGGGTTTTAGGGTTCACCAACTCAAGAGATTGATTAATAAATTATGAAATTGATTGAATGATAGGTTATAATATCAGTTGCAAAACTTTAATTATATTCTCTCTTAAGACATATAAGAATATCTAACTAGTTGATTACCATCTCTCAATGTGCAACCTAACTAGTCAAATTCATGAAGAACAAGCAACCACAAGTTATCACACTAGCTTAGGATATCTCTATCTCTAGATCTAATGTGTTTATCTTCCTAGTGCATAAACCATACTTCACCTCTCAATTCATCATATGATTCCTAAGATTGCATATATGGAGATCAAGCATAGAGATAATAGTACAGTGCAAGAGAGATAAACATAACATAAGAACTTTCATTCACACCGACAATTCATAAAGTAAAAATCAATCCCCCAAATAGGCTACATCCCTCACCCTAAACGAGGATTAGTTCCAGGACATGATAACAGAAACCATATATATAAAGATGCTCAACATTCAAGAAAGAGTAGAGAGAGAAGATAAAGAGAACATAAAATAAGATCGCTTCCAATTCTTGGATTAATCCTCAAAATCTTCTTCTTTTCCTCCTTTTCAGTGCCTCCTTATGTTATTGCCTTGTTTTCATTGTCGACCCCCCTCATAAGGTCTTAAAAATGAGTATTTATATTGTCTTGGGTTCAAGAAAACCTAGTTTTCGCTAAATAGGGGAAGACAGATCGTCATTGGGCCAACAAAGTCCGTTAAGTGGACATTATGTCCACTTAATAGACCTTCTCGGGTTTGGGACGCGAAGTTGGCCAAGCAATGTCCGTTAAATAGACCTTCTAGGGTCTAGTAAGTGAAGTTGGCCAGGTAATGTTCATTAAACGGACACGATGTCCGTTAAATGGACATACATTGGTCATTTACAAAATGGGCACTTTTGACCCCTTCAATCGAGAGAATCTCTCTTCGTAGTCTTCATAGAAGTTGTAGAACTCAGAGTCTTCTTCGAAAACATCCTTGAACGACTTCAATCCAACATCCACGGTAAAAGTTAATCCTTTTTCTCCCAAAATCTCTCCATTTGTGTCTATCAAGCAATAAAGTTGAAATGTGTGAGAACTATCCAAATAAGGCTTCAAATTCACATAGAAGTAAGTCAAATTAGTTCTAATTCATCCTAAAATCATATAAGAATAATTTGACTTATCAATCGTCTCCCTACATTTATAGTTGAGGTAAGTGGTTCAACTCCTTTATTCTGGGTTATGTTTTCTTGATTCAAAGTTGTTGTGTTCTGCTATGATGATGATAAGTTTTATGAATTGTTGTTCAATTTCTTGTGTGTTTTTTGATTGTTAAAGGTTGAGTGGTTTATTGAATGTGTAATGATGGTGAACAATGGGAGAAGACATAATTTTTATTATTTGTTTGGGTTCAATTTTGGTTGTGTATAAACTATTTGATGAAATGTCTTATAGTTTTTAATGTTCTGTTTTCATAAGGAACGAATTGCTAGGATTCTTTTTTTATTGTGTTCTATTTTGTGAGGATTGTACTAATTAATAGAGAAAAGATTGTTAAAAAGTGATGAAAGATTCAAAATAATGTTCTGCTTTGAATAACTGTGAGTTCAAAATTATTATCCTTCTTTCAGTTTGTTTTTATTGCATCCTTCAACATGATGAGAATCTAATTGGCTTGCTGTCATACACTGGCTCCAATCGTTTGTTGTTGTACGTAATGAATTTGTAAGTTCTTTGTTTAGAAGTCATAATAAAAATAGTAAAATCAATATTATTTATTGTCTTTTTAATTCTTTTTTTTCATAAAACAGATTGAGAAGGAACTACATAGATAAACGTGTGATAGGATCACACTCTACAAACTAACACACTACCAAGAAGGTGAAAGATGGACGTCTGAAGAAGTGCAAAATAATTACGTAAGTATATATATATATTTTTAAATTTTAAGTTTATTCATTTATTTAAAATTTTTAAAATTTTAAGTTTATTTATTTATTTAAAATGTTTAAAATTTTAAGTTTATTTATTTATGTAGTACTTACTAATTATATTTGAATTAAATATTGATTAAAAAAAAGATGCAAGAGTTGTTGCAAAGATCATTGACTGATGGAAATGAGCTAAATGTAGATGACATTTGCAATAACATGCTTCGTACAAGATCCGGCTACATTAGTCTTGGGTTTTGTCCGAAGCTAATTGCTTCATCCTCATCATGTCCAGCATATGTTGTCAATCTTAAAGAGAAGACCAAATTGTTTAACGGTAAATTACAATGAAATGAAGAAAAGTTAAAACATAATAAGCAAAAGTTAGAACATAATAAACAAAAGTAAAACGTACTAAATGAAAGTTGGCCAAACTTGAAAAGGTAGTCAAACAAATACCTAGCCTAAATTATCTAAACAGTAGTGATGATGAAAATGATTCTTAGTTTGTACATAAGTTTAGTTGGTAACTTTGTAATTAACATTTAATGATATTTGTTTGTTTATATAAAATACTTCTAATTTCTAATTATATTTTCCTATAATAAATTATAAAAATATAAATATTACAAAAAATAAAATTAATGAAAAATGTAATCAATATTAAGTAAATTAACATGATAAAATTTTTAGTAGTAACGTTTATTTAAAGATTAAAAACGTAGCTTATTCATTTTATCTATTTTAGTTAAATGAACTTGGAAAATTTGTCGATGAAAGTATTCCATTTTATATTTATTATTCATTTTATATGTATTATTTATATATATTTAAATTTATGTATATTTATAATACTCATAATCTATTTATAATAAATATATATATATGTTCTATAATACTGTTATATACACCAAAATCAACATGATACATTTATTATATATTCTATTTATTATATAATTATATTTGCTGAACCTAGGGTTTTTGATGCATACAAGTATTTTTGTTAGAACGTTGATATATTACTAATGGAATGCTTAGAGTATCCCCAATAAAATGATCTTATCAATATCTATATAAATTATCTTTCCCTTATGTTCTGCTAGAGTGGGACCCCCTAAATCTAGGGCCACTTGGCAAAACGTCGCTAAAAAGATTTAGCCATGTTTCATAAAACATCGCTAAAAGGATTTATCCACATTTCATAAAATGTCGCTAAAAGGATTTATTGACGTTTTATATAATGTCGCTGAAACTATTAAGCAACATTATCAAATACGTTACTAATAAACGTAGCTACAACATTTTCCCTACTAATTCCGTGTCATTGCCAATAATTTTCATTGTCTAATGCATATTCTTCGTTAAAAACATTAAGCCATGAAATGGAAGTGAAAATAAAAATAACTTGCGACGAACTGCTTTATTGTCCCCTTTACATTTTGGCTACGGATCACACTTGTGCCCAAATTTTTTTTTGTGACAATTGTGTAATAACATCGTCTATAGTGTTTTGTCACTAGACCTTTGTGACGATCTCAGCCACATTTTCTTATCGTCACTAAATAGGATTTTTAGCGATGAACGTTTTTGTCGCTAAAACACTGTTCTGTTGTAGTATGTTCATTTACTATTTTTTGTTTTATCTTCTTCTCAACTTCAGTCTGTCTTTAACTTTGATTTTTCTAACTTAGTTAAACATAGAATTAACCCTAAATACCTCCTTTATTATAGCTTCTTACTTTTAAGACCATCCTTTGCTCCTAATCTCAAAAAGGACTTATTAACTCATTCGATGTGATTTGTGACAGAAGTATAAGCTCCTCTAAAGGTTAAACTTTTTCTTCAACTCTTTCAGAAACATAAATAACAATTTCTAACATTTCTTTTACACTCTAAATCCTTTCTAAACAATTTTAATTGTTTAAGAGTTTTACAAATAACATGGCTGATTACTATTATAATGCGACAGGTATTATAACATTCAATCATGTTAAATCATTCTTTTGATTTTCTCTAATCCAAATAACTATATAATAAAAATTTAGATTATAAATTTATACAAAAGGTCGCGAAATGGAAATACTAATTTATAAAATATAAAAAAGAAAAGTCATAAAAGTTCAATAAGATATGTATTATATATAATTATAATTTTTATCTTAAATTTTACGGAAAAAGTTTAATTAGTTCAAATAACAGTAGACGAATATATCGACAAATAATTATCAATGAATGTTATATACCTGAAATAGAAATTTGGAATATACTCACAAAATAGAAAGGAAGTTTCTTACCTGCAAAAATTAACTTAAAATATCATAGAATATGGAAGGCATAATTTTTAAAGATTCCCTATATTATAAATAATACCATAAGAAGTTAACAATATTCATCCATAGTTTGCTAGCTAAATTATAATTGACATTTAAACGTAAGATTTGCTCAGTAAGTATGGATTTTCCCTCTTTATATGGATTTTCCATTTCCTATTCACAATGGAAAAAAGAGAACTTTTGTCCCTACGTTTAAACAACATACAAACTACTCCGCTTTTGATTTAATTTTCCTATACCAGAATCAGGATTCTAAAAATCAGTCTTCTTTCAAGGATCGTATGCCATTCTCCAACCTTTTGTTTTATTTTAATTTGAACTAATATCTTATTCAGGTTCTGAAAACAACTAAAAGTATTCATTACTCAATCCTATAATTGATAATCAATTCAAGGAGAAGCAGTTGACTCTGCTGTTAACAATAACAGAATACGAGTTAAATGGAGTTAAGCATATGCTGGAGGTACTTTCAGCCTTGATATCATTTTCAAGGAATCAATTGCTATTGGGTTAAGGTCCAAATGAAATGTTCTTTTTTTAGGTATTATCCCCCACAGTTATATTACTAAACCCATCTTTATTCCCAACAATATCCCACCCAGCCTAGATGCCTATACTTATGAGTTCCACCCTTCTTTATGAGGAACTTCGAGAATAAAGTATCTGTGCCGCAATTACTAGGTTAAAAATTATAATAAGCTTGTGTTCCATTAGTAAAGGTACTGAAGGAAGTGAGCAGACGTCTTTCTTGCATATTCTAAATTTTGGAAACTCTTCACGCTGTTCGATGTACTTCACAAAATCTTTAAAGGAAATAGAAAGTTCGTTCTATAGTTGGACTTTCATGCCATTCAAATGTGGAGCATAAACTGAGACTTCGTCTACAAGCCATGGCAAGTGAATTGGTATATTGTAATATCGTGAACTCTGTTTAAGCTTTGACAATCAATTAACAGATAAAGCATTTATTCTCATTACGTCGTGCCATTTTTTCTCCCACAAACTTTTTCACTCATTTTCCTCCAACCAAACGATGTTTGAGTTCACCTTTTCCAATATATTCTTCGCGCAAGGTCGAGGGGAATATTAGTGCAAGTTTACGATTAGAGAGACCTAACATCTTGATGACTGAATCGGGTAATTTTATATTTAATCATTTTATCACAGTGTATTTCTCAATAAAATTATTCTAGTTTTGGTCTTCTAATAGAAAAATGAAAATGTGTTATGTCATGTCATTAAAATGCGGATGTGGTAAGTATATGGAAGACACATCAGTTTTTCAAGCATTCAAAGCAACATGAGCATAAAGCACTCCATACTGATCACTTCAGATTTCATTGTGTCTTTTGTTTTTACTTTTCCTAAAACAACTAACCATATGATGAAGGAATGAAAAGGTAGAATATCAGAACCTAAACAAACTTGTGCCGTAAGAATGGAGGGGCTAAGTCTAGTAGTGGCTTCTTGCACGAGGCAATAGTGAATTTCATGGATTTGTTAATAGTCCAAGCAAGGCAATCTTCCCTTAATTGGTCAGGGGAGTAAGCTGGCCAGTACTTGGTTATAAGATCATTACCTATTAAAGAATATGGCTAGGTCCAGCTATTATTAAGTATTAGTATTTGACCTTTTACTTCTCTTTGTACAATTGTCTTAAGATGTGAGGTGGCATTGCACCTAGAGGTCTGAATCGATACTAATGATCAAACTAGAAATTTGTTGTTATACCATTCGAAATACTATGGACAATTAAAGTCTAAATTAATTCCCTAATACTCAGAATCGATTAGAAGGTCTAAAGCTAAATATAGCTAGGGAGAATAATCCAGAGGCTTGCTCTTTTCAAGTAGTAACAATGTATCTACCTCACCAATAAGTTTTCTTTTGTGGTATATAGTTTCCATATCCTTTCACTACAAGGATTTTGCTCATTTTCCTGATTGATGTGAGTTCTCAACCATTAGGTTTTTTGTTTAGAAAATTTGGCTTGACTTGATGCAAAGAGTTTTGTTTGAGGGGTTAGCACAACTCTAAATGAATTCCTTAACCAACATATCAATGTCTTTTTTACACCTTTAGTAATGGCAATATGAGAGCAATAGTAGTTATATAAATTGCAGGGAATATCAGTGGCCAATTGAAACTTGCTCCATGAGATAGATATCTATTATACTAAGCTTGCACTCTTTTTTGAATAGAGCTACTTACACTTAGTATTTTAATAGATATTGGAACTCCTAGATACTTGAAAGGAGAATTAATGAGACTATTGATGATAATAGAACAACTAGTAGAAATGATGAGGGAACTCTTGTTAGGATTTGAAATAAGTCCATAAATAGCTTCAAATGCCTCTAAAGATTAACACCACATGATTAACACCACATAACATTAATAAGTCTTCTATAAAAGAAACTTATGGATTTTGAGCTTGCCATACTTATAATGATATTTAAATTATGGTTTTTTGTTGATATGCAAGGTAGTGGTCCTTATGAGAACCTCCATACATATGATAAACAAGTATGATAGTAAGAGATCACCCTATCTAAGACCTCAGGAGGCTTTGAACATCACAGTTGGTTATCTATTAGCTATAATATAGTAAGAAGATGAGGTTAAGTAGTTTGAAATTCTTTTGACAAACTTATTAGGAAAACTAAAGGTAAGAAAAACCTCCTCGAGGAAGTCCTAATTCACTGAGTTAAAAGATTTGGTGAAATAAATTTTCAAGACATAACAAGAAATGGGCATGTAATCATTCAAACTAAAGGAGTTTGGCTTCTTTAGGACCAAACATAGATTGATCTTGTTCAATTCACTTAATGTCCGCCTAATATCAAAGAAATCTAGGATTGTGTTGATGATAAAAAAGCTAGTTGAATCCTAAATAACTTGGAAGAATATGGCATTCAAGCCATCTAGTTTACAAGCCTTGTTAGGGTGTAGATGATAATGGTAGATTGCATAATGTTTAGAGGATTGTGTTATTTAGTTAGAAAATTTTGTTTTGAGTATTTTACGGGGTTAAAGCATACTATTGAGCCTAAATTTTAGGTATTTAAGGTGCTTTGATGTGTTTGTTGGTGTTTCAGATCAAATCACTACAAGAAAACAAGGCCTTTCGTGATGTTTTTAAAATGTCATAGAATGTCCAAAAACGTCACAAAAAACTTCGCGAAATGTGATGTAGGCAAAGGTTTCTGCAACGTTTTATGTAAAACGTCACGGAAAATACTGACATTCTGCGACTTTTATAAAAACGTCACTAAAAGTTTGGACATTCTGTGACGTTTTTAAAAAACATCGCAAAATCTCTAATATTCTGCGATGTTTTTAAAAAAGTCACAAAATGTGAAGGAATCCACAATGTTTTTTTGGAAACGTCGTGAAATGTCTTTTGTAACATTTTAAAGATTAACTCGTATTATCCTATGTAGCCCTTAAGATCTTATTTTTCAAATTTATTTTATTGTTATTTTTGAAGGTTAGAAAATTTTGATTTCACACGTTTCCTACATTTATGGAAAACAATAGGTTTATAGTTTAAGTAACTTTGTCCTTTTCCTTTAATTTCTGCCCTTTTAGTTAAATCTTTTTTCTTCAAGCATCTCTTGAACTCCCTTGTGATTTCAGAAATATTGTCCTCTTTATTACTTTCACTTCACAAAGTGTCATCTTATTTTTTAATTTTATTCTTTAAAGCAATATAGCTATGTAAATCTTCCACTATTCTCATCTCATATATGAGAAGAGATATAGTCAATTCCTTAAGATGTAAGTTATATAGTGAGATTTGGTGCAAAAGATAAGTATCATAAATATAAATGATACTTATATATAAGATTATGTACTCAATCTTAAAAAGCAATCAGACATACTTTCTTACTTTTTTCCTGAACTTCCTCATCTACACAAAGAAATAAAGAAGGAAATAAAAATAATTAAAGTACTAAATTAAAGGAATAAAAAGGAAGCTCAATAATTATGACTTCACACCTGATTATTATAAAATTTAGAAAATGAAAAAATGACTAGACCTCCAAATGCAAAATGTAAGAACTATAGTTATCAAAACTTAATCATTATTAATAGATTGGCTACCAATCTAATTTAAAATATGAAAGGAAACACCTAAAGAAAGGAATAAGAAAAGAGTGTAAAGGTCAATTATAAAATAGAGAAAGTGTTTGACGCCTATTTCACCTGTCTAAGAACTACCAAATCTTAAAAGGGTTTTAATAAAAGATGTGCTCTCATTGTGCTTTTTTTTATTTTCTTTCACTTCGTCCTACTTTTTGTTAACTCTATAACTTGTTCTTATTCATTTTCATTAGCTTGCCTTTTATGTTCTCCTTATTTAGGTTTTACGTTCCTTCAAGTTTTGTGTTTGTTTCCCCTTTAACCATCCTTCTTTCATCTTGTTTGCTTCATGTTATCTTTCCTTCATTTTCTCAGTTTATTTAGAAATCTTGTTTATGTTCTTTCCATTGCTATTCTTATTCCTCTTAAATTGGCATGCTCCCTTTATATTTGATTAGATTCCTTCATTTATTATTACTATTTTCAATAATGGTATTTTAAATGTGCATTAGCTAGTTTTTTTCCTTATTTAATAGTATAACCCACTGGGATTCTTCCACTAACAATTCCATTCTCAAACATATTGCTTGTCCCCTTCAGTCCCTCCCTCTTATTCTTTGGCTTCTCCTCCTCTAGTATCATCTGACATATCTTTTTTTCTCCTCTTACCCTAGACAATTAGTTTACTTATGGTACCTCCAATGTCTTGAAACTTAGATTTTGATTTCATCATTTCCCACTCTTGGAAGCAAATTCTTAGTGACATATCTCTAGTAGCTTATCTACAATTTAGCCCCCCCAGCACTCATCATTAGAAGCTAGTTAGGGGATTGTTGCTCCTCCTCTTAAGGTTTTTAGAGAAGGAGTAACTAAGTGGCACCTTACACTAATAGTCTTCTTCTTTGATAAAAGGCCTACTTTTCCACTATTAGAGAAGGAGTAACTAAGTGGCAATTTACGTTGACAGGCTTCTTCACTGGAAAAGCCTACTTGTCCATCATTAAAGCCTTAGACTTATAAACATTGGAAAAGCTCTAGGTTAGAGAATCTTATGCTCACTGATGTACAAAATGGCCTTAGCATTTCATATTATTAAAATTGAACCCTAACTTTTATCAAACATTCAAACTAGACCCTAATGTTTGGAAAATATTCAGATTGAACCTTACCATTAACGACATTAAGGAACCATAAATTATATGCAGACGTGGCCCATTAACATCTGACGTTTATTTTATTATTTAATTATACAGATGATGGACCCCTTAAATGCTGACGTGGTTATGGAGTTAGGTCCCATATCCATATGAAGTGCAACATCTCGGCATGAGGAGGAGGCGTTACATTTTGAACCAAACCTCCATTTGTCACATTATGTTTCTAACCAATCCTAATCTGCCACACTACATTTTGAACAGCAACTCCTCTCTCACGCAACGTTTTAAATAGAAATCCCTAATCTTCCATCTTCTTCATTTCCACACAATCCCTAATCTCATACTGTTTCCCTCTTTTTCCCTGTGTGTTCTTCCTCAGATAATTGGAGCGTAATTATTTGTTATTATTTTCACACACACCAAGTAACTCAACTTACATGCTCATTGGGTGTCTATATCAGGAGGGTGACATTTCATTGTGGTAGGGCTATTGTTGTCTTCCTTTTATGTTTTGTTTGGTCCCCTAAATTTGCTTGTTTCTGTGCTTGTTGTCTGCCTTAGTTTATGCTTGTTTGTTTATGATTGTGTGTTATAGTCCCTTATGCTTACTGTGGTGTTAGATGTAAGTTGTGGTCCCTTACAGTTGTTGTTGAAGTTTATGTACCAATTTAGGCCTCACTAAATGCTAACAATGGTGACTTCAAAACTAGGGAACCAAAAATGAAGTGTAAATCACACTTTGCTTTCATCAAGTCACTTTTTATTTTTTAAGAATTCCATTATTACATCCACCACCATATCCTTAATCAGTGGCCAAGTTTTGTTGAAAACCTAATGTTCAAAAACATATATTATAAACAAGGTACATATATGTTTTATAACTTATATCTAATGATTATACTTCTTTATATGAGTTCCATTCCAATATGAGGCACTTTAAAGACAATTAACCTCTTGAGCTTGCAACTTCCACTCTCACATTCTTTATGTTTCATATCCCTATCTAATTTAAAGGAAGCTTCTTATGAGAATTTTGACTTTTTATGACTAAGTTACCACTTTAGAAATTTTTATTATCTTATCTTGTTGTAATTTAGTTGTTTGACCTTTTATTCATATGCCATCTGTGCATTCTTTAATTAAAGCAAGTTGTAATTGTAGTTGAGTATTATTTTTCTGTGAGTTATACACATGCACTCTTAGATATGGTGATTTTATCTTTGTAAGAATTAAGGCTTCGTCCTTAAAAGTGAGATTAAACGGTGTTTCTCTACGAGTCATTAGTGTTACTAAGTATACTTATAGTATGTTAAAAATCTCTTTAACTCAAATGCTTTTAACATCCTCGACTCTGGTTTCCAAACTTTATATTATTGTTTTATCTATGATCTCATCTAGTTCATTAGCTTATAAGTATGTAATATATTTAAATGTTTTTTTTATTTTTAACACTTTGTAGAAGTTCCTACATGCCTTGTTATCAAACTATCATTGTTTATTGTTATTACTAATAGGAATTTATACCTACTTATGGAATTCTTTTTCAAAAAGCTTTTTATCACTTTTTCTATCATATTCACCAAGGATTAAGTTTTAAACTACCTTGTGAAATAGACCACCAAAACTATGAGAAATGTAAATTATCTTATTTTGGGAGGAAATCCAAGGATATCCATTTCCCATTAGGTCAAGGGAATGGCACATGATATTGCAATATTGTTGCCAAAATAGTTCTAGAGGAATAACACTATTTTTGGCTCTTTCAATAATTGATATTTATCCTTGTAATTTTGTTGCTTTAGTATTAACTTAATGTTTGCATATATATTCTCTTCCATCTTCCTAAACTTTCTGTTATACTTTGTTAAAATTGTCTTCTTTCAACTTACAAGTGTCATTAAGCTAGTTTACTATAAGTTATGAGTCTATACTAATAGCTAAAGTTATAGGACAACTTGAGCCTAAATATCAACATTTTATGCCTCATTTTTTAATGGTTTCAATTGATATTGAACTATGTGTTATATTATTATTCCCATAGTCCTTCAAGACATATTTTTATGTCACTTTCTTTCTCTCCTACTTTGCCACCAACTACATTGTCTATGTTAGGTGATCATTGTTAAATGTAAGGTTTTAATAAGTTTCTGTCTTTTCTTATAAAATTGTTTACATTTTGAGTTGAAAATTTTCTATAACCTTATGATTTTAAAGAACTTGGCTAATTATGTTTCCATATTATGCATAGACTATAATTTAACGTACATTATCATCGTAGGATTAAGAATTGGATTTGTTGTCAATCTATGAGAAGTTCTTCATATTAATGCATACATTATCAACTTGTAGATCTCATCACTGCTTATCTTATCTTTTAATTGTATAATTATGCATGTGGTATCCATTATATTGTTGATAATTTCATTTAAATGTATGATTTTGGTGATACATTTGCCTTAAAAAATTGGTTGTGAACAAGTATATGATGGCTGAATATGGAATCATTAGGTTTCTTTATGGTTGAAAATTTATTGTAGAGCCTTAAACCTATGGTTGAAAATTTATTGTAGAGCCTGTAAGGCCCCAAACTATACCCTAGTAGAAATGATATATGTTCATTAAAATACATGTATGATAGGTGTTGAAAATTGTGATAAGAATGAGAATTTCATATGACTTGAATTTTGGTATTAATGGCCTATAGTTAGTAACTTAGGATTAATTGATGCCATTAGAGCATTGAGGTATTAAATTACAACGTATATTTGGACTAGAAAAATTTTCAAGTGACAAGTTAAGTTGGTACATAAAAATTGGTATGATTAAGCCTATGAATTATTGACATTTGGCATCATTCAATGTGTGACATTTGGTGGCATAATATGAGAACAAGTGGCATCATTCATTATGTTACAAATGACCTAACATGTTGGAGACATTTGGCAACTTACATGGAGGGCAAATGGGAATCATGCATTAGAGACATTTGTTAATGTTTAATGGAGACACCTAGCAGCTTAGGTGTCAAGTCTTTACAAAGAAACTTCTGCAGTCTTCATTTGTCTCTCTTCTCTCCACCGAAATGATCTGTCTTCCTTGCTCTGAATTTTAATTTGATTTCGTTTTATTATCAAATTAAACTCCTTTTCATATGCTGTGTGAAGAAGCTTTCTCATGGTATTTTCTAGGCTGATGTACTTTAGATGTTAAAATCACACTACATCTATCTTGATTTTTGAAGTGTATTAGTTGCTTGGAAGGGGTGGTAATAGTTAGTTCTTTAGAGTTGAATTCAAAGTTTAAAGAGGTAAGGGAATTATAAACTTGGTATCCTATTATAACATGTATGTTTTGATGTTTAAAGTGGATAAAATGTGTACTGAACTAAGAAAGAATTGAGGCTAGAAACTTGATACATGTCAGATCCTAGTTAAAGAGTAGTTCTACTGGACAGGTATTGGTATTGTAGCAATATCTTGACCTATAGGTATCCAAAAGGGATTATTTTAAATTAATAATAAACTAGATAAATATATCTACAACTTTAATGAAGGAATTAAATTTGATTTCTATCACTAAGAGTTTCAACATTTAGTTAGAAATTGTGCACAGTATGTTGTATTTTGGGTATAAATGTCAACTATTGAACCAAACTGCATAACAATTATGTCATTAGAAACCTTTGACATAAAGAAACAATGTTTTAGAAGAATGTTTTACCTAAATCTTTCATTTTCATTGTCAAAATGACCATTCAAAATTGACATGAAAGCCTATTTTAGGAAGAGCTAGAATAAAGTTTAAATAAAAGGTAGTTCACAATCATGCAAAAGCACGATCGTGACTAAAAGGGGTTATTAAGCGGTTGCACGATCGTGCACAAGCATGATCGTGACAAAGGAGGATCAATTAGAAGTGAACGATTGTGAAAGTAGAGGTGTCCTACTATTTGACAAGATTGAAGACCCTTCACTCTTTTGATCATAACTTCTTCTCCGGACCTCCGATTGACTTGCAATTTGGACAAAAAAATCCTCACACATTAATCTTCTTCTCCACCAAGTTGAATTTTCATCTGAATTCATTAAGAATGATTGTTGTTTACCAAATGTTTAGGTATGGAATTTTGGAGATGTTATATGAATGAACGAGAGTTTGGATATTGTATCACATGTTAGTTTATTTGGAAATCTATGAATATGTCAAGATGAACAAAGTTGTATGTTTTGTAAGATGTTCCTCACATGAGAATTTTGAAATGAATCTATTTTGTTTAAAACTGTTAAGTCCTAGTTATAGGTAGATAGGTGTGCCTAGAAGGGTCTGCAGTTGCTCTTGTGACACTTTAGTGTCTTTTGTTACTGACACTTCAGTGTCTCCTGTTACTGAAACTTTGATGTCTCCTATTATTGAGGCATAATTCTCTCTTGTTTTGTGATATTGATCATGATATCTCCTGTATTATTCCCATAACCCACTTCTGTAAAGCAGATTAGCAGTCTAAATTGTTTTGTATTTTGATATAAACAAAGTTTGTTCTGATTCAAATCATGTTTTGAGATGAAGAGTTTATACCCTATTCTGAAATTCAATTCTAACATTTGTACATTATGATATGAGACTTAAATGATTTGCTTAAACATGAGAAGTGTTCTATATTGATAAATTATATTCAGTTTTGATACATTGTGTTTGAATTCTGAGACGAATTTTTCTCTATAATGAATATGTATTCTGTTATATTATGTTTTGGAATTTTTGATATTTGGATTGATTTTGAATATGTGAATGTTTAGATACAGTTTCATTATGTATCCTATTTAGTTATTCCCCACTTAGCTATATGCTCAGCACAGTGGATTTACCCCGTGTAAGTTCAAATAGAAGGGTATAAAGATTGGAACAAAGGCAACCACAGTGGTCGTCAAAGAATGTGTTCTGTTTTGAGAGTTATTTTTGATTAAATATTTATTGTGTTTAAATTTGAGATCTATTTCAATGTAATGAGGCATTTTTATATTTGTCGATAAGGTTTGTAATATCCTATGTAATTTGTAATAACCTTTATATAGGTTGGTTTTTGAAATTATGACATGTATTTGGATAAATACAATATGTTTGATGTGTTCTGTTTAAAAACTATTTGATGTGTTCTGTTTAAAAACTATTTTTAATGAATGGTAATAGATGTTTGCTTACGTTTATGGGAATCCATGTGATGAATGTTTAGTATGTTATGAAATGTTTCCGTATTATTTTGTGTGACACTAGCTTATCCTCCCAAGGGGTATATGAGTGTTACAAAGCCAGAGTTTAAATATGTTGATAAGGAATTAAGTATTTTTAATAAAGTAGACCTGAATTTTGTTAGCTATAGGTAAATATGTGAGATGGGGAAGGAGTTAGCATACCTTTTAGTTGATAAGGCTGATTACAAAGAACCCAATTTTGAATTAGTGACTCTTTAAAGTTGATTGACTTAAATGAAAGTTGTTTACGACTTATCAATCTAATGAAAATTCACAAAATGTTAGATGTATATGTAACTCATATGTTAGACAACCCATAATTTGTACTTGACATATTGCCTATATTTTGTGGGGAGGATGAAGATGGGGAGGGTAAGGAGGAAAGTTATGAAGCTATAAAAGGTGTTAGTATTGAAGGTATTGCTTTAGGAATTAATGTAGAGGTGGATGATGATGATGATGAGTGTGATGATGGTTTTATACATGTTCAGATTCCCAATGACTACGAATCAGTTGAAATTGAGCTGATTGATTTTGGTGGTCCTATTAGTAATGATCAATATCCTAGCAAAGAAGAGCATGGTGAGGCGTTGAAAAGACTAAGTAATGTTATTAGGCATAATCCATTCGATGTTGAACAAAATTAGAGATTGGGAATTGAGTTTGACTTTACAAAAGTGAAAGACATAGGATGAGAGTGAGATCTATTGAGGGATGCCCATGGGAGTTGTATGCTATTTGTGATAAGAATGTAGGGTGCTTTAAAGTGGTGAGATACAATGATGAGCTTAGGTGTTTTATTACTAACAAGCCAAAATTGGTTTCCATTAAGTTCCTAATGATACATTTCAGGGACATAATACTTAAGAAGCCTAGTATCTCGACGGTGAAGATGGTTGAAGAATGTCAAGAAAAGATCAATATATCTATTAACTGAAGTATATATAGATCTACCAAGGGGAGAATGAGAAAAGAAAGGGCAAGTGATTACGTGAATGAGTATTCGAAACTACAAGGATATGCTTATGAGTTAAGGAATAGTAACCCTGGATCAACAATTAAGTTAGAGCTGGCTAGAAATTAAGAAACTAGTTTGTTACAGGTATGCAACTATTAAGTTTTACATGTTATTGACAATGATAATTAAAACATGTATTTGTTTATGAAGTTTATTAGTTAATTCTTACATCTTTATCTCTTTTATGTAGTTCAAAAGATTATACATATGTTTTCATGTGATGAAAGAGGATGGAGGCATTTGAGGCCCATCTTTGGTATTGATGGTTATTTTTTGAAGACTAAATTCCAAGGTCAACTGTTAAGGAGATGGAGGTATGCATCTGTTGGCTTGGGTAGTTGTCGAGGTACAGAAAACTGATTTGTAAACCTTGTTTATAATTTTGCTAACTTCGGACTTGGAGTTGGCTAATGGTTAAGGACTAACAATAATATTAGATATGTAGAAGGATTTTTTATTCATTGATTAATGAGCCTATTATATTTTATGAACTATAATTAACTTTATCTATTCTATTAATATAGGGATTGATTAGAGTAGTGGAAGACACAATACCGTATGCCACTCATCATATGTTTGTAAGGCATATATACCATAATAGGCATATGAATTTCAAAGGAAAAGACTTATGAATGAAATTTTGGAATTGTGCTTAGTCAACATACGTAGAAGATTTTAACAAATAGTTGAAAAGATTGGATAAAATCGTAGCTGGTTGTGTATCATCATTGCTCGAATATTTGAAGCAAAGATGGGAATGAAGTTACCAATCCATTGAATCCAAATATCTATTTATTGATAACAACATGAGTGAAACATTCAATGGATGGATATTATTGGCTAGAGATAGACCAATTATAAGCTTGCTATAAATGATCAGAATAATGGTGATGAAGAGGCATACAAAATGGAAAAAGTTTGTACATGGCTGGAAATCAAAAGTTACACCCAATGTTGTGAATAAATTAGAAAGGAATAAGAAAGATGTTAGGCATTAGAGAATTGTTTGCAATGGAGCATATGTAATTACCAAAATTGAGGCGAAACATACTGTGAGAATTGGTAGAAACCAATCATATAGTTGTTGGGCATAGGAGCTATATGGATATCCTTGTAAGCATGCTATAAATGCTATTCACCATTCAAAATAACAACCAAAGGCATATGTGGATGAGTGCTACAAGTAGTCTAAATCCTCGACAATGTATGAGCATGTCTTACAACCAATTAGAGGACTAATTTTGTGCCTATAGTTGACGATGAAGATCTAATAAACCCCTAGCCAAAAAATCCATACCTAGAAGACCTAAAAAAGATAAAAGGAGATGAGTAAATAAGCCTACTAAATTAAGAAATCTAAGTAAATCTAATACAGGAAAATGTGGCAATTCTAGTCATAATACCAAAAAATTTAACAATCATTCATCAATTCAACTAGCTCAACAATCTCTATAGGTATGACAAATTCTTTGTATGTATTGCTTCATATATCTAATGAACATTTTTGACAATATTTAATTCATATTTACTAGGTAATCCCTGAGGTCTCCAAATAACCTGAACATGTTATTATAGCAAGTCAACAAAGCAATATTGTGAGTATATTTACTTAAGTAACCATTAATGATTTCTTTCAAGATTGAATACTATTAACAACATATTTATTTGTAGGTCGGTAGCTCTTTGCATAGTCATAAATGAAAGTTTGGAGAAGTTGATCCACATTCATTCAAACTGTCTTTCAAACCCAGAGGTCTGGGGTTCAAAGGAGAACCTAGCTTAACTTCTCAATAGTTACAAACTGAAGCAATAAGGCAAAGATCATGAATAAATTAACCAATACATGATCAACCTTCTTAGTCAAGTGAAAATGAGGGAAGCAATGTGGTTAACTCGTACACTTTACATTGATGTTGTCTATATGGATGAGTAGATAGCATAACTTTTGTATATAAATGAATTGTGATGTAATCACTTTACTTATATTATCCTTTTTATATATAATCACAATTGGATTTAATTGTTTAGGATAAGGCCATATGAACAATTAATTGTTCATAAGATGATAAACTATTAATTACGGTCATAAGTAACAATCCAAAATAGATATTAGTTGAAACGAGGATTTCTCATTCTTCACAATTCAAGTTTTTTAAAAAATAGTACAATTTACTTATTCTTTTTTAGAATAAACCATATTTTTAAACTCATCATAAGTACAAAAACCACTACAATAATCAGTACAACAAATCTTAACTCATTTCTCTTTTGGGTCAACAAAATAATGTCTTCTTTGATTATTTTTATTTCTCCTCAATTTTGAACATTGAATGTGATTCAATTATGCTTCGTTGAGCCTCTTGCTTCAAACTATCTACTTTTGTCTTTTGGTTATGAATTTCTTAAAAATTAAACATATATATATATAATTTTAACATATCAACAAAAAATATATTTAGGGCATCCAAAAAATCTTCTTCCTAGAATTTTTCACCTTATGAAGTTCTTAATGGAACTTTTAAACCATATTAATACACCATATTACCATTATTTAAATTTAATGTAGTGTTAGTTTAAGACATCACGTCTATATCTTTGGATAGATGATGCAAATTTATATTAGTACTCTCACTTCTTCTAATCAAAGGTTGAAACAATATGTCAATAATCTCAAATAACTCCACACATAAATCATTCATACATAAATCATTTATATAGGTCATATATGTCATATTGATCGAGTGGGTGATAAGTGTAAATTGCATCTGTTGGATCGAAAACATAAGCATACTAGATTTGGCTAAAATGTTAGATTTCAAAAACTTTTTTCGAAATCAAAACGCAACAGAAGCATAATCACCAAATAAATATGTTTAATCCATACATGATACAATATTAAAAAATAAATAATAGCTAAGATGGTACCGACTCCTTATCTACAACTTTGAAAGAAAGGAGTGTGTGTGTGTTTCAACTACTACACTAATTCTTCTGTTTCTCAAAACGAAAGAAGGAGAACAATAAATGAGACCTTTTCATTTGTTTAATATAGCTAAATGAAAAGACAAAAAACCAAAAGCAAGACACTCATTTTCGGTTAACAAATGAAAGAAGGGAGAGAGAACATCAAATGCATTACTCCTTTCTTTAACCAAAAGAATGCTAAAAGGTCTGCAAGTTTTTCTATATGCCAACATTAAATGACAACCATTAAACCAGTTAATGATAAGATCATTAAACCATATAATGAAGACACCATTAAACCATTTAATGATGTTGAAGCATAATAAAAACCTCACCTTTTATTTAGCAATTCAATGCTAAATGTGCAGCCATAAAATTTAGCTACATAAAACCGAAAATTACATCATTTAATTTTAGTGTTTACCCTTCCTTTTTTGTCTTTACAAAATTTATTTTAATTTAATTAATCTTAATAAATAAATCAAGCCCAATATTAAATGTTCACTTTGGGCTTCTAATTAACACTTAATTAGAATAAGCCCAACATTTAATCATAGGCTTAAAACCTAATTCAATTAACTCTTAATCAAATTGTTCCGGTATTATTATTCTGAATCTAATTCGATCCTTTCTTCTTTCTTATTTTCGGTAAGTTCTGTTTATTTTTCTTACCTTGCTTGACAACCTTCCTAGAAGCCAAGTGGAGAATCTTATTGGACTTATATAATTTAAGCTCTAATAAGCCTGGAATTAAATTAATCTTATTAGAATTAAGTCCAACTTATTAACCAAATATCACTTCACTAAAGACAATTAGTTGAACTCTTGAATTAATAAATATTATGAGAACACATGTTTCAAATATGATGTCTAATAAGATGTCTCCCATTTTACTCAATATGGTGATTAACACGCAAGATCTCATCTTAGTGTTGAGACAGGATGGATAGTTAGTCCATTAAACTACTGGTGCCAGTTTAATCACCAATCTTTGTAAAACATCTAGAAGTGATGATACCACTATAAATTCTATATTTGAGTGAATGTTCCCTGATATATGTTTCTATTAATAATTCCAACATACAGACACAAGATTAATACTCTATAAAAATCCATTTCGATCATATCAAGAATTATAATGAAACACATATTAGTTCACCACCTACCAAGATTGTGGTTCGTAATAAAAGAATACTAAGGTGTATGTCTTAAGATTAAAGTAATTGCCTACTTTATTCTTTAAAACATAGGTGATTCTAGATTTATTTAATAGTGCCACTATTGATAGTCAACTACAATCATGATATGGAACTCATCATTCCTTTGAAGTAAACTCCTTTACTTACACGAAAATAAATCGCAACACTATATTCTAAACCATAATCAAAAGATCAACTTGATTATTCAACTATGAATCAATTAATTTAGATTATAATAATATACATGTTTCCCATACATCTCCATGTATATGTATATTACTTACAAAAGAATCTTGGTACCTTATGACTAGTTATACAATGCTAATACAAATAAAACCAAACTCTTTTGTTTTATTAATAATAAATATTTTCATTACAAAAGCAACTAGGAGAAGATTAAGTTATATGTAAATACATTTTCTTTCCAAGGCACCATAGTTAGATAACTTTAACAATCTCCCACTTGCCTTAAAGCAAGTTTGACATATCCCTCATTCCTATCCCTACTAGGTGACCCTTAAAACTCTTTTGAGACAACATCTTCGTAAATGGATCAGCATGGTTTTGGTCTGTGGGAAACTTTAGCACATTTGCCTCACCATTTTGTATTATCTCCTTTATGAGATGATACTTTCTTTTAATGTGTTTTCCAGCTTTATGGTTCTGAGGTTCTTTAGAATTACCCACTGACCTACTATTATCATAATAAAGTGTAATGGCCTTTTCTGCCTCAGGAACTACGTTCAAATCATTTAGGAACTTGTGGAGCTAGACTACTTCTTTTTCTTCTTCATAAGCAACAACATACTCAGCCTCCATAGTAGAATCAACAGTACAAGATTGCTTGACACTCCTACAAACTATGGCTCCACATTCTAAAACAAATATAGAACCAAAATTAATTTCCTTGAATCAACATTTGCTTAGAAATCAAAATCTATATATCCTATCAGAATAAGATTACTTCTAGAGTAAACAAGCATTAAGTTCTTAATCCTATAAAGATACTTTAGTATGCACTTAACCGCTGTCCAGTGCCCTATTCCTGGATTGGACTGGAATCTACTTACCAATCCCACTATATAATAGATATCCGGTCTAGTGCATAGCATGACATACATTAAATGTTCAACTGTTGAAACATATGGAATGTTATGCATGTGCTTGAGCTCCTTTTGGGTCTTTTATTCTTGCTCCTTTAAAAGTTTGATTCCATATCTAGTAGGTGTAAAACCCCTATTGGATTCCTGCATGGTAAGCTTATTAAGCATGTTTTTAATGTAGGTTAATTAAGACAAGGCTATATATTTGTTCTTAAGATCCCTTGTAAGTTTGATCCCTAGAACATAGTTAGCCTATCCTAAATCCTTCATTGAGAACTATTTGTTTAACCATCCTTTGACCATAGATAACATTTCTACATTATTCCTAAAACCCAGAATGTCATCAACATACAGAATTAGGAAAATAACCTTGCCTTCTTGTATCCTTTTACAGACACAAGGCTCATCTAGGTTTTATATGAATCCATAAGTTTTGATAGACTTATCAAACCTAACATTCTAAGACCTAGATGCTTGCTTAAGTCCATAAATATACCTTTGCAACTTACATACCTTATGCTCATTACCTGGCTCAATAAATCCTTCTAGTTGGGCCATCTAAATGGTCTCCTCATATCCATATTAAGAAATGTGGTCTTGACATTCATTTTCCATATTTTATAATCCAAATAGGCTGCTATGACCAAAAGAATTCTGATGGATTTAAGCATAGTGACCAAAGAAAAAGTCTCTTTATTATTTATACCCTCCTTTTTAGTATAGCCCTTAGCTAACAATCTAGCTTTAAAAGTCTTTACCTTTCAATCAAATCCTCTTTTCCTTTTGAAGATCCATTTACACCCTATGGCTTTTACATCTGGTGCTAGATCTACAAGGATCCATACTTCATTAGTGTAAATGGAATCCATTTTCGATTCCATTGCCTTGAGCCATTTGTCTGCATCAACATCATTAATAGCTTGTGTATAAGTAATGGGATTTGTTTCTTTTTAGTTCAAGATGGCAATTATGCCTTCTTCTTCACCTAGATACCTGTCTGGTTGTCTCACAACCCTCCCACTACGTCTAGGCACTACTTGATGCTCAGGATGCTATTCTGATTTAACTCTTGAATCCATTTTGACATCTTGTTCTGCTATGTCCAAATCAACTCTTTGTTTGGATGAAATAGCTAACTCCTTGAGTAGTACTTCATTTCTTCCTTTATGATTTCTCACAAATTCTTCCTCCAAGAAGGTCGCATTTGTCGACCCAAATACCTTTTTGTTTAGATGACTGTAAAAATAGTGCCCTCGTGTACCCATTGGATATCCTACAAACAAAGATACTTCTGACCTTGGTTACATGTTTGTGGATTCAGACCTTAGAACATGGGCTAGGTAGCCCCAAGTCCTTAAGCGCCACAAGGAAGGCATTCAACTAGTCTATAACTCCCTAGGTGTTTTAGGCACCATTTTAGATAGAGAAAAGTTAAGAAGATAAGTTGGCATTTCTATGGCATATCCCCAAAATAATTTTGGAAGGCTAGCATAGGACATCATTAATCTTACATTTCCAATAGAGTCCTATTCCTCCTCTTAACTACACCATTCTATTAAGGTGTTTGAGGAGCTGACAAGTTGGAAGCAATTCCATTGTCAATTAGAAATTGTTGAAACTCTCCAAATAAGTACTCACCACCTCGATCTGATTAAAGTTTTTTTAATGGCTTACCTAATTGCTTTTCATATTTAACTTTGAATTCTTTGAACTTTTCAAAAGACTCACTCTTTTTATGGATCAAATACAAATATACATGTCTAGAGTAATCATCTATAAAGGTTATGAAGTATTCATAACCTCCTCTAGCTTATACGTTCATGGGCCTACACATATCAGTGTGTACCAAGTCCAACGTAGATTCAGATATGTTTCCTTTGGATGGAAATGAGGCGTTCGTCATTTTTCCTTCAATATAAGATCCATAAGTGGGTTATGGATCATTATCCAAGCCCACAAGGATCCTATCCTTTACTAACTTGTCAAGTCTTTTTTGATTGATATGGCCCATTCTTAACTGCCACAGATATTTTGAATTAATGTTAGAGTCATTTGATTGTCTTAGTTTTATTAATTTTGTGGTGTTTAATGAGCCAGTCATAAGTTCTATAAAGAACAATCCTTGTTTAATTGTTGCATTACAAATAAAATCCTTATTCTCATATATTGAAATAACATTTTCAAAATATAAGGAATAAACATATTTTATTTGTCAAAAAACATAAATCATGTCCCTTACAACCATTGGGATATAATATATATCCTCCAAATATAACCTATAACTACTAAGAAAGTATAAGATAATTACTACCATTGATTCTGCCGAAACATAGGATCCAATTGCTATCTTGACTTGAAACTGACCTTTATGTAGTCTTTTCCTTTGTTAAAACCCCTACAAAGAATTACAACTATGGTCAGTGGCTATTGAATCTAAAATCTAAGAATTAGATAAATCTGTCACATTTCTAGTTCCTAGCAAACTTAGGAAACCCATAACTTGTTTGCTTTTAAGGGACTCAAGGTAGATTGCACAGTTTCTTATCTAGTGGCCCTTCTCACGATAGTGGAAACACTTTCCTTTAGTGTCCTCTTTGGCCTTCTTTTCCATAGGTTCGGCCTTGACCCTTGTTTGAACCTTTTTTTTCATTGGACCCTTCTTCTTTTGTTTGCCCTTACCTTTGGGCTTAGAATATTAGCTTCTGGCCAATTAGCCTTGATATTTAATAACTTCTCCATAATCTAGAGGGTATTCATCAACTCACTCAAGTTATAATCCGTGTTGTTGAGCTTATAATCCAACTTAAACTCCTAAAAAGAAAAGTTTAAGCTATTGATGATTATAATCATCTGCGTGTCCACATCCGTATTCACTCCAAGCACTCAGCCTCAGTAACTGCAGAGATTACCTTAAGCATGTAATCCCGTATTGGTTCATAAGGCTTTTATCTAAGATTGTGAAAGTTTTGGATAACTTTCACCCTTGTAGACTTAATCCTCACACCAAATATCTCATGTAGGTGATGGACTATTGCACCAACAGTTTTCGTGCATGCAATTTGTTTTTGTAACAATCCGCTGACAGAAGCCAGAATATAAGACTTTATAGTCCTATTAGTATTTTTTCCATTGTTCATGTTGTTAGACTTGCTCAAAAGTTGAATTTCCACCCAAAGGTGAAAGCTCAATTTCCATTAATTCCCATAAAATTCATTCATATTAAAGATCAATGTCAAGGTTATGTCTCCATTCATTAAAATTTTCTCCATTTTCCAATTTATTATTAGTCAAGAGTAAAGTGAGTGGATTGTCTAAAAAATAAATTATTAAAGAATGAGCATATTAGTCATCAATATTGGAACTTTGTATAAAATCATGATGCATGTATGCATGATGATAGATTTAAAAAAACTTAAAAATAAATCTTTATACGATGGTTATTTTTCTCATCTATAATAGACTAAGTGATGGTGGGCCATCTTATCCATTAAAAGAAAAACTGGAAACTTCTCACTCAAAAAACTACCAAGCATCTTCATGCCTAGTTTTTTGAGAAGTGCCATAATTTGATCCATACTTTTATCAACAGAGCTATGGTGGGTAGATTATTAATAAATTATATTGAGTGTGTAACTATTTGATTCATCAACTAAAGGTACTTCCAAGCCATTCCTTGGTAGGAGGTCACATTTGTTACCAATGAGATGACATATCCTTTAAAAGACCCAAACTATGCAAGATCTAGGATTCATGTCCTCTAGTGGGGAGTAACACTTCACTACATGCAAATCGGCCATCATATGGAGACAGTGGACTCTCAAATGAGCATCCTCTCCTACTCAATCTTTACGGGCTTTAAGTTTTACTAAATTCCATCTTATCTAGATTCAATTTATTAATCATCCTATGTTGTTTCATTATGTATCTCATACATAATGAATGCATGGAAAAGCCTAGGGTTGGCAATAATTCTACATGGCATACTTCATATAATATCACATATTAGTAGCATCCATCCATCCATTCATCTCATGAATAATAACACCACTTTTGATTATCCATTCTAAAGAATAAGAATAAATTATAAGGCTTTTGGCCTCTAAAAAATTTCTTGGACTTGGATCTCTTTGAACTCTTCGCTCACATGACCTGGCCCATTTAGTAAAAAGTGTGTAATGGCATTTTCATAAAATTGAATACTGTCACTTTGAAAAAAAAATTCCAGCACTTGTTTTTGGTGAATTCGAAATTCAATAAATTTCATCACTTGTTTTAGTAAAACCGAAACTTAAAAATTCCAACATTTGTATTTCATAAAACTGAAACTTTGTTAAAACAAAAATTCCAGCACTTTGGTTTTCATAAAACTGAAACTTTGTTAAAGCAGAAATTTGTACATCACAAAATTAAAGAAAACAGAAAAATGCCAAGGAGGAAATATGACGATGATAGGCCACCCTCTTTATTACAAACCAATAAAGAAAACTAACAAGGTAACATTATATTCTATGGATAACCAACATAACACAACATGCACCATATATATTTCTTTCACACAAAAAATATGTAGCATACAAAATATAATTGCCAAGTCATGCATCAAATATAGGAACCAAAACCCTGCATAATAAAATGGCCCTAACACCAATTATTGGATCGAAAACCCAAGCATGCTAGATTTGACTAAAATGGTATATTTCAAAAACTTTTTCCAAAATCAAAACACAACAGAAACATGATCACCAAATAAATATGTTTAATCCATATATGATATGGTATTAGAAAAATAAATAACAACAAAGATGGTAGAAATTTTACTAACTCCTTAGCTACAACTTTGATTCCTCACTATGGTATCCACTCCTTATTATTATATCCTCTCCAATCCGATCTACCACTTGTTCTCCTTGGACAATCTGGATCCTTTGGTTGGAATAGAGAAGAAATATTGTAGAAGTTTACCTTATTTGAAAGAACCAAAACTAAAAGACTCTCTCTTTGCTAATTTCAGTCATGAAAGAAAGGAGTGCGTGTGTTTCAACAAATGCACCACCTCTTCTGTTTCTCAAAATGAAAGAAAGAGAACCTCATTTTTTCAATATGGCTAAATGAAGAGACAAAAAACCAAAAGCTAGACACTCATTTTTGCTTAACAAATGAAAGAAGGGAGAGAGAGCATCAAATGCATTACTCCCTTCTTTAACTAAAAGAATGCTAAAAGGTTTTCAAGTTTTTCTATATACAAACATCGAATGGCAACCATTCAACCATTTAATGATAAGATCATTAAACCATATAGTGAAGACACCATTTGTAGCGCCCCCTTATCGCAGACTACACACCGGGACACCCGCAAGTCATTCCGATATATATCCTACGATAAGGGTGAGCTACGAGGAATCACTATAATCACTTCACATGGAATCATAATAAAGCATCAATATAAAAATCACCACTTTTTGAAAACATAATTTGTTTCCTCATGTTATTTCATAGAAACCATAAATTTACATATCGGTCATCGTTTACT
>JANSVA010000008.1:38464160-38489359 GCA_025504915.1 Erythroxylum reticulatum | reverse complement strand
GGATGCAACAGGAAGAAGAATACGCAGGGGGGGTGGGGTGGGGGAAGAGAAGACGGCTTCGGGTGATTTTAATGTAAAAGAATTTACCGACTAAACTCAAACCTTTTCAATTCCGCCATTAATTCCCCCCTTATTCACTGACGGAAATTTTATATCGTCGCAAATTTTTCCATGATGATTTCACTCCATATTTAGCGTCGGAAATTTTAAATTTTATTATACCACCTCTAATTCCCACTTTATTTACTAACGACAATGATTCCATCGGTATTTACCGATGGTAATTGTTCCATTGGTATACTTCTATCAATATTTAGCGATGAATATTAATTTTCCATTACTAATTTCAATATTATTACCGATGAAAACATTTACCGTCCCTAAAGTCTATTGCTAATTTTTCCAGGACAATTTTCCTCCATTTTTAGCGACAGAAATTAGAACCATCGCTAAACAGAATTTTTTACGTCTATTTTAGCGACAAAAATATGGTTTCTGTCACTAATTTGCCACGCTTTATTTTTCTTCAGTAATTTTCCATCGCCAATTCCTACTTTTTTTGTAGTGTCTCCCTTTTCCTTGTACTCGACCCTTAATATCACCTTACTATTATTTTTTATTTCTTTCTCGCTAAACTTCTCCCGACAGTTACCTTACTAACCATTTTTAGTTCTATAAAACCTCCATAATCTTAGTCTTTTGCGTCTTTCTTTTTATTAGAGGTACTCTTATCTATTTAGATTATCCCATCTAAAGCCTTTTTGTTAGTAGCAATTAATTTTCAGTCTTTTCTTTTTGTCACTTCTAAAACATTTCTTTTCTTATCATGTTTGAAATTAATACCCCCAACCCTTAAAGCCTAATTACCTTTTTATTTCTCCTATCTAGCAAGTTTCCTCCATCTACACCTTTCACTAATCTCCCATTTTCATCTGATTCTCAAATGAGAGAAGAAACCATAATTGAGTTAGAGAATAGTTGTGGGAGGAAGTCCTAACACTTCTTTATAGTATCCTTGTGAGTTTGTAGAGGTTTTGTTAACTGAAGACAATTTGATATTGTTTTAATTTTGCAACTAAAGTTGGAGCGAGTGAAATCCTTAAGTTGGGAGCATGGCACAATCAAAGCATTCCACTATTCCTCTAATTATAGAAGGTAGGTACCAACTTTGATCATATCAAACGTGAGAGTATTCCCTTATAGATAAACCTATATAGATCCCCCTTGAGGATTAGTCTACCAAATTATCATTTTTTTTATCAAACTATGTAAGAAAAATAAGTGTGTATGGATGAAAGGATGATATTAGGAGGGAATCAGTTGTTTGTGATTGCATTTAAATGTTGAACTAGAGAAGGAATTGCCTGATACTATAATAATACTTAGGCTTGGTGCAGTTGATGCACACATTGAATTATGAGTTTTAATCAATGGAAAACTTCTTTGAAAATCGAGGGGAAGCAGTAGTATAAGATTAGAAGAAAAGTTAAATGAGGTAATTACAATAAGCTGATGGAACTACAAGTGTGTGAGAATATGTATGTTATAAGTAATTCTCTTGAAGTGATCCTAAAAGATTGCATTACGGTTCATAATAAAGATAATGAATTGAAGGATCCTGATGAGGCTAGCTATAATCTTGTAAGTCAAAGAGATGTAGGAAGTGAGGAGGATAGTTAAACATTGGAGGGAGTTCCTACCTTATAAGAGGAAGACAAAGGTAATCAATTACTAGTGAATCAATTAGCTAACGATGTAAGTAACATTTTTAAAGGTAATCAATTACTAGTGAATCAATTAGCTAACGATGTAAGTAACATTTTTAGGTGAATCCAGGCATTAATGAGTCAATTAGTAAGTGGTTTTAACTTGATAATAAAAAAAGAGAGGAAGAGTAAAGCTAAAGGGAGCAAGAAGAATTCTCCCTAAATGTCATTGATATCTTAAATTGTTAGGGGCATAAATCGCCTTATTAAAGAATAATCGCTTAGGGATTTAGTTTGGAGAATAAACCAATCATTATTGGCATGTTAAAAACAAATTTAAACAGTGAAAAACTATAAAGCTTAGGCAATAAGGGAAGCATTGGGATTTTGTATCTAACCCCCATTATCACCATTATGGTCACATTATACTTATTGTGGATATAAGAGGTGTGAAGGTAGATGTCATTAGCTCTAATGACCAGAACATCCATATTTTAGCTAATTTTTGTCGGAAAATATTGTTATTGTTATCATTTTTGTATATGGTTGAAACCATAGCTTTCAAAGGAGAACATTATGGTAGGTACTTCATAATTTTCATCACCAAGTTAACTCTCCTTGGATTATCATAGGTGATTTAAATTGGGTCTACCATAGAAGTTGCTCGGAATTGTTGCTTTAGAAACTTCAACAATGACCTAAAGGAATGTGTTATAGGGATGGAAGTAATATACTTAATGTCTAAGGGATTCTACTATACTTGGAGTAATAAACAAGTTGATATGTGGCATATTATAAAGAAATCAGATAAAGCAATGGTTAATAATGAATGATTGTCAAAATTACCTTAAAGTAAATTATGAAATCTAATCACTCCCCTGTTGTCAACAAGATTTGTTATCCAACTCTAAAAGAAGCTTTCCTTTTAGATGCAATAATTATCTGGTTGAGGATGCTAACTTTGGACAAACTATAGTGAAAGGGATAATATGCCTAGTTCAAAGGAACAAAACTTGTGCATGCATAAGGAATTTGTCAAAGATAAAAAAGTAACTAAAGAAACTCAAGGGCATAAGGGGCAATAATACATTCCAAACTATTACGTAAACTAAAATTAAGGCTAATGTAAATTGAAGTTTACAACATCCTTGTGACACCTCTTAGTTAATTAAAGAGAAGAATGCTTGATACTCTTACCTTACAACTGAAAGGAATCGTTATTAACTTCTAAAATAAGAGAAAGATTGAAATTGCTCTAGAAGGGAAGATAAAAATACTAGTTAATTCCATAAGACTATTTTAGTAAGAAAAAATCAGAATAGGATCTCCTATTTGCTAAATAATAGAAGTTAAAGGATAAGTCCTTCATATTTTTCACTAATTACCTTGGTGTTTCGACAATGTACAACTCCTCTTCACAAACTTTGGGCCCTTTCATTTAGAATAAACTCTCTCTTGATGAGATTAATGAATTATTAACCCCTAGGACCGTTAGAGAAATTGAGCAAGTTATGTATAAGATGTATCTAGAGAGAGATCCTAATCATATTGGGATGAATGGGGTGATTTTTTAAGAGCATGACTCAAATTAAAAGCCTTGTGACTAAAGCAGTCTTAGAGGTGTTTAGGAAGTGTAAGATGTTATTAGAAATTAGTGAGAACTTCTTGTGCCTAATCCCAAAGTTAAATAAGCCTATCTCTTTTAGTGAGTTTATCCTAATAGCTTCCTATAATCTTGTCTTAAAAATTATAGCAAAAATCATTGCTAAGAGATTGAGAAAGGAATTGAAGAATATTATAGTCTAATCTCATTGTGTTTTTTTTTGCAAGAAAGACAAAATGGAGATAATGTACTCCTTTGTTAAGAACTAACAAAAGGTTACTTTAGAAGGTATTCTCCTAAGAACTTTGCAATTAACATTGATTTTAATAAAGCCTATAAGTCAGTTAGTAAGGAGTTTCTAGGAAACATGTTAAATTCCTTTGGTTTCCCTAATAAATTCAAGCAATGGATAATGTTGTAAGTTAACTTAGTTTGATTATTAGTTCTTATTAGTTAGGAGCTAACTTAGGTCTTTAGTTTGATTCTTAGTTCTTATTAGTTGGGAGCTAACTCAGTTTTTAAATTGTAAAAGGGAATTGAGGGAGGTAAAGGCTATCACATTTCTTTTTAACTATAAATAATATGCATAGAGGTTCTGCTGGTTATACACAACATTAGCAATGTACAAACATTTAGGTTTCATAGTAGATGCAGGGAAGTTGTGATAACTTGCCTAGCTTTTAAATAACCTATTGATGTTTTTTTTGAGCTAATGAAAGTTTAATGAATACTCTCATGGATTCCTTATATTCCTTTAATGAATTATCGGGGATGGAATTGAATAGAAAGAAAAGTCACTTAGTATTATCAAAAGTGCAGTGCATATCTCATAAACTATAATATAGTGGTAGGCTATAATTGATAAAAAACATGATTAATTCCTTGCATAACTACTAGTACTCAAACTTCTGTGCCAAAGGAGTAATGAAGAAAATAGAGTGGGATTAGAAGAATCCTATGGACTATTGAGAAGGAAGGGAGATATCATTCTAAAATTTCTTGGAATAAGGTTTGCTCTCTATCGGAAAAAGGTGTCTTAGGAATTATTTCTATTGAATTTTCTAATAAAGTTTTGTTAAGGAAGAGGTTGTGGAGATTAGTGATTGATAGATATGCCTTTTGAGTCAAGTGGATACATACAAACCATTTTAAGGGAAATCAAAATCAAACCATTTTATTCATTGTACATCTCCCAGTTGCTAAAGTTGAGAGGCATCAAGAAAATTACACTGAACTATTCTATGATAATTGGAGTCAGGTTGGCCCCCTTTCTAAAAATCAACAATGCAATCCTTTAATGAATGTGATCCTAACAAATGCTGAGGTGGAAGTATGGATACAAGTTAATTAAGGGAGTGAAGTTCCTAAAGTAATTGTGTAATTTTTACCTACCTATATCCTTAATTCGAATAGGGAAGATGATTATGTTTAGGTTGGTACAAGATTTGGACAATACACTAACCATTCCTATATTGAAATACTAAGAGCTAGAGAAGAAGATCAAGCTTAAAGTAGAATTGTTTGGGACAAATGTTTCCTTCTGTAAGCGGTTGATAGCTAAAAGGAGACTAAATAACATCATTAGGCTACTTTTCCTATGTACGAGTGACATTTGCTTCGTACACAAAGCAAAAGTAGAAACTTCAGATTATCTATTCTTCAAATGTAGATCTTCTATTGTTACTTGGAGCTCAATCAAGCTATCATGCCACTAGGCAACTGCTAATGAGGACTTCTAGAAATTTATAAAATATTTCCTTTTTGGTACCCTTCTTGGTAGTGACAAGGTACTTATACTAATTACATTCGAAACATATCTTTACAAAACTTTAGGATGAAAGAAATGCAAGATTTTATAAAGGTATTGAGAAATCAATTAATTAGCTAAAAGCGAAGAAAACTTAATAGGCAAAGGAATAAATAATGTCGAATTCACATGCCATAACCTGTAACTGTCTATTAGCTAATTCATGGAGAATTCGATAACATCCATTATAAGAGTCACTAAATTAAAAATCATTCACACAAGAATTGATAGTGTGTAACAAAATAGAAGGATTCTATTGCTTCCAGTTATTGTATGAAACTTATTTGAAGGTTAAGAAGGAGATTTATACTTACAAGATCTAAGTGACATAAGAGGTTGAGGATGATCTTCACTTTAAATAGCTAGTTGAAAAGCCATGCCTATGGGAGACTTGCACGAAAATAAAGAGAGACGAGTCAGAGTATGTGAGTTGAACAAAATGAGCTTAATAATGGCTACTAATCACAACAAGGGATTAGTGCATTTAAGAAAGATGGTAATTGTATCCTTTACACTAAGAGCTTATGCAATAGAAGTAAAGAACACTTTTGGTAGTGACATAACAAAGTGTAAGAGATAGGGTTTTTACTGGCAATGGTCTAAGTTGTAACAATTATTATTATTAGTATAGTATGATCTTATTAATTTTCCTACAAGAAATGAATTATTCAGATTTTTAGAAAACAAAAGAAGTTATGTAGCTTTTCATTAAAAATTCTAAAATATGCAATAAAATTTTACTTTTTAGTTTGCTCACTTTAAGACTAGCTAACAAGAAATTTAATAAGAATCCCTTCTAAGAGGTATTTCTTAAAGGCTCACACTTTTTTATGAGATTTTAAATTATCTTTAAAATGTTTATAGTGTAAGATATTACCAACAACGCTTCCACTTTTTACTGTTAAGAAGAGAGCTTTTATAGAAAGCATATAAATTCAAAAATTCCCTTATTAAAATTTTTTCTAACTAAAAGGCCTTATCAATTGAAAAGTAGGTATTATCTTATTGCATGAAGTGAAAAATAGCTAAAATGGACATGATGCAGATGAAAAGAAAAGCGTAATAAAAATTGCCACATCTAGATTTCTAGAGACTGTAAATATAAACAAGAAAACCTGTAGAAAGATCTTGAGGGAAGGAGGGGAGAAATAAACATGGTGCAAATCGGTAAAGGATCAAAAGCTTTTACCTAAGTTATCTTTCTTCATATGGCTTGTAGTAAAAAAGTGACAAACCATAATAAATGGACTCAAATATCTCAATCTACCATATACATGCTTTTAATGAAAACAAAAACCCTTTAACCATGGTGATATCCTTCAATAGATACCAACAAGTAAGAGCTTTACTAAGGGTGATTGATAGAATGGTTTTGTTAACAGCTTCTGTTCTGCTAGGTACAAAATATGAAGTGTAAAGAACAATACATGTTTTTATAAAGAAGGTAGCAAGGCATAATAAGTCAAAGAAAAACTTATACTACAAATGATGGGCCAACTTTTAATAGCCAAAGCACACAAATGCAGCCTATTACTAGCAATATTATAGAGACTTGATAAACTCTAATGCTTTGATAGTAATACCAAAACTGGTTATGCCTTAAAGTGATGATCTTAAGTTTTGGTTTTGGAGTGGCCTATGAAAGGTAGTATGGTTGTTTGATTGTAAACATGAGGTACTCTTGTTCCATTAATTCAATTCTTTTATTAACTTTTTAAAAACTAAATTTGCTATTCTTTTCCTACTTTTCGAAAGTAAAAAAGCAAGGTGCAATGTCAACGCAAAATAGATATTCAAAGTAACATTTTTTAATTCAATCACAAGGAAAATAAATGGTATATAAAAATTAAAATAACACTCTATATACTAACTCTTTTTATTAGATTGATTAATAGACCTTGTACATAAAGTCATTAGAAAATGGTGTACTGTATGATACAAAGATTTATTAGTTCATTCTTTAGTAAGTATGTAAATATATGTAGCATTAAAAGTAAAAATGATTATTTAAGAAAAATATCTGTGTTGTATAAAGGACTCAAGGGATAGGTATGTATGTATATATACATACATACATACCTAATGTATATATTTATTACCTATCCCTTGAGTCCTATATATATACATATGTTGTAAAAGATGATGAGAACAAATTTCCACTGAAAAACACAAATATTTAAAAGATGGCCAATTCCGAGAATATTGTACCAAGGTTAGCGCTAAAGTTGTAGCGATAGTATTATAGCTTAATACATTTGGTAAGTTATATTATTACATAGTGACCTATATGATCGATTGTACGAAGAACTTCACTCAAGGGCCAATCCTTAAGATAGTGACAATAGATTTAAGTCCTGTTTGTTTCCATTTCCATTTCTATTTTTATGTTTTAGTTTTCAAATTTGGTTAAAATCCTATTTGTTTGAATTTTTTATTTCTATTTTTGGTTTTAATTTTGGTCTTTTCTAGATTTCAAAATTTATGAAAACTAGTTTATATTTTATATTTTTGTTTTTTCATAATCTGATTTATTGTCAACTAAATATATATTTTAATTATTTAATATTTATGATTAAATTAAATTGATTTAATAATTATTAATAAATATAATTAAAAATTTAATCATCTTCAAAATATATAAATTTTAAATTTGATTTGATAATTAAAATCTATTTAAAATAAATATTAATTTATAAATTATTTATTTTAATAAAATAAAATAAAAATTATTGATAATTTATTAGTAAATAATATATAAGAGATTAAATCAATTTTAATTTATTAATAGTAATTTATCATCAAGTTCTATTTAACATGTAATTATTATCGATAATAAAAATAACTACTTTGATGATAATGACCAAATGTATTTTTATTTTCATTTGACAGGAAAATATAAGATAAAAATAAAAAGTAAAAGCTATAATTTATAAACTATGAAGCAGAATTCCGCTTAAACACTACCGAATATTGAGAAAACAGCTATAAAATTTCAGTGTCCTTATGAGATGATTTTTCATGGATAGAACTTCTTACATCAAGCGTGTTAAAAGGGATAGATCCATATTTTTTTAATATCGAAACATATAAATAATTCTACTTAAAACATTTACACGTAGACATAAATCGTGATAAACGGAGAACTATTCCCAATTTTGTGCTACCAAACCAAAAATTAGGTAATTAAATGCAGCAGCCTAGAATCCCTAGTTGCAATTAATGTCTCAACGTTCCGGAACTCCTTTAACGGGGGAAGATGAAAGTTATACACAAGTCCTCCAGATCCGTGTTGATTATTAATAAAATAGAAATAAAATAATTATCGATGTCTATACGTGGATGTACCTGATTAAACTGTGTTTTGATAGCCAAGTCAAAGCGGAGAGTCAGGCATAGAACCTTTGGAGGTGAACGGTGTAGCTTACTTTGTTTATACATTCAAAACCACCATATTCTATTTTTTCCCCAGCTAATAATGAGGATGTTTTCGCTTTCTTTATTGATAAATCATTGATTAATTGATACTGCATGATACAATTAAACACGTAAATTTCTCAAAAAGTTAACTATAACCATTTTTTTTATTATCTCACACTAAGTTTTTTAGTGTCTTTTTGACAAACTGATCAATAGTTGAATTAAATTGATAGTTGTTAACTATTACCTAAAATCTTGGATAAAATTAAACGATAGTTGCTAATCATAAATATTTTTTTTGAAAGATAAAATGAATTCATTAGCTTAAAGGGTAATCAGTAGGTTAATTACAAGATAGTGCTCTCAAAAGATACAACAAAATTAAAACCTTTACACACTATAACCTTTGAGTCTACTAAAAGACATAACCCTAATCATGCCAAATTCCAACTTCTTTTGAAAGAGGAGCTCAAGTTTTGAGTAACCTTATATGCAACTAGAATTTCTCTAATCTAACAACAAATTTTGTGAGCAAGAACATATTTTGATATTCTTGAAGATTCCTAGGTCCCTTTCTCTCCGTATACAATACACTGAACAAATTAAGTTTAGGCTTAGGTATGTTTGATCTTTTCCCATTCTTTTGTATTGATTTTCAGTCATACTAGGATTTTATCCCAATTGCCATATGGGCAATCCAAATTCATGATATTAAGCAATTTGGCTCATATGAAAGTAGAAAAGAAACATTAAAAGAACAGATGATATGTAGTTTCAGGCACTAAATTACAAAGACTACATATCCTGTCAATGGAACCCATTAGCCTATCTTTGATTTTCAGTCTCTGATAGCGGCAAATTACATAATATTTTAGTGGGTAGTTTAATATGTGTTTAGTAATTAAATTGAATGTTTAGTTCATATTTAGGTTAATATTTTGTTATTTAGTTAAATATTTGTATTTTATGGGTTAAAGCATGTGATTAAGCTTCGATTTTATGTTTTTGAAGTGTCTTAATGTGTTTACTAGTGTTTCAAAGAAAATATTGAAGAATGGAGGAGAATTGGATGAAGCCTGAGGCAAAACCCATAGCCACGATTATGACCAATGTGTCATGATCATGACAGAAGCATGGAGGAAGGGCTATGATTTGCCACGATCGTAATAGAAGGTTAGATCAGGTGCCACGTGATAGTGGTGTATTGCATAATATTTAGGGGGTAGTTTAGGACGTGTTTAGTGGTTAAAATTTAATGTTTAGTGCATGTTTAAGTTAGGATTCTATTATTTAGTTAAATATTTGTTTTTGAGTGTTTTGTAAGTTAGAGCACCCTATTGAGCTTTAATTTTATATGTTTGAGATGCCTTGATGTGTTTACTAGTGTTTTAGGAAAAATACTGAAGAACAGAGATGATTCAGAGAAAGTCTGAGGACAAAACTAGACAGAACCAGGAGAGATCAGCCACGATTATGGCATTATAGGCCACGATCATAGCCTATACGATAGATAGCGTAGACAATGTTCTGGTTTTAAGTTTTTGAGGGACTTTTCAGACCCCAAAAAACCTTACGGTTACCCTAAATGGAAAAGACTATAAAAGACATAATGATGTAACCCTAAAGGAGCTCTACATTCTGCCACATTTGGAAGACTCCAAGGAAGGAGAGAAGAGGAGAGAGGAAGAGGGAAGAAAAAGGATTGCTGTTGCCGTTGTTGTTGTTGCTATTCCTGTTCCATCTCGAGCCCTTCCACGTGATGTTCTCATTTCATATTTATTGTTCTTTCATTTGAACGTATGAGATGGATTTGATAGTGGTGGATTTGGGTTGGATGATTTTCCAAACTCCTTTAGGGATTAGTTCTTGAATATATGTTAATGTAATTTCTTTTGATGTTAATACATTGAGTATTGTGATTATCTATTGTATTTGCATACTTCGGTAACAAAACAAGAGAGTGACTCGATAGCAAAACAATTAGATTTGGTATGAGAGTTAAACAATCTAATAGATCACGCTAATAATCAAATCGGTAATTTATATGAAGAGAGATCTTGTATGAGGACCCGATAGTCTATTAGAGGACTTAAGATCTAATTGAATGTGTGAGTCTTTTGTTAATTGAGAGATTGCAAATTCTATAATTCAATTAGGGTTTATGATTTAGGATTTAATGATTATAAATCGAGAAAGAGTAATCTAATATTCAAAAGTTTAGGATCATATCATATTAACTTAAAAGTAATCATGTTAGCATTCGATGATAGGATAATTCCCCTTCTCATAATTGGTTACTCTTTCTTGAGTGATTTTTTTTATTGTTCATTAGTAATGCTTAATTTTTATTTCTTTGCATTGATTTTAAGATTTCATTTTTGATTAATCCATATCTGATTATTTACTTTTCTGTTTAGTTTTTCTTTTCATTCTTAATTTTCCTTTAGCCCTTAGACAACATAGAATTTGAATAGTTCACCAACTCCTTTTGAGATCAAAACCTTATATTCTACACTCATGACCCGTGAACTTGTGGTATATTGAGGATTTTAATACATTAAAACTTGCCTCATCAAGTTTTTGGTATCGTTGCTGGGGAGTTATTTTAGGACTGTTTGAATTCCTTTGTTATAAGGAATTGTTATCCTTTCTTGTATGATTGAGGCACCTAATCATAAGAAATTAAAAAATTAAAAAAGGAAGAGAATAAAGTTTGGGCGCAAAGTATAAAACACATCAATATATACATGACAAGGTAAGAATAGGGAATCCCCAGTGTTAAACGCTAAGCGGAAATAGGAAGAACGATGGTGGAGGAATTACATCATAGAGAGCAACGAACCCTTATGGACTTCATGAGGCCATGGTTCAACGTCTATCATCAAGGAATTACACGACGACCAATGCAAGTGAGCAAGTTCGAGATCAAACCATTGCTACTAAGCATGCTGTAAACCACCGTGTAATTCTATGGGTTGTCAATGAGGATCTCAATGCTCATTTGGCTAATTTTTTAGAGATTTGTGACACCTTATGATATATTGAGATGTCGGATGATACTGTTAGGATGATGCTCTTTCACTTTACACTCAGGGATAGAGCCAAGGCCTGGTTGAATTTTCTCAACCCAGCCCATGTCACAATTTAGGAGCAGCTAGTGCGAGTTTTTCTATATAAGTACTTGACTCTGCGTCGTTACGTTAGAGAAAATAAAATAACTAGGCCTACTACTATAGTGGTGGTGAGTCTAGGTCGATCCCACAGAGAGTGTGTATAAAGTTTATGAAATAAAATTAACTGATGTTTAGGTTTAATGGGGGTTTTGTTTTTGAAAGAAGAAAATAAAATGAAGCTAACTAATAAAAATAAATTAAAGAAAACATGAAAAAATGATAAAAGTGGGGAATTTGGTAGGGACTCGATTCTTTGGTTCAACCTTGGCCTATAACCTAATTAAGCATATTTATTAATTTGTTATTCTCAAACCTCTCCTAGCAACTATTAATCATGAGTTAATAATTAACCCGAGTTTTTCCTTAGGTTTTATTTAATTAAGATACGATTGTTAATTAAACTTAACCACCGAATAACATAGGATACGATCTTTAGATTTAATTAGGTAATAGAATTACGAATTAAGAAAATCAATTAATCAAGGCAACAACCACATACGATGCATCATTTAACCTATGTCATGTTATCCCTAATGATTACAAATCATTAGTCGCTACACATGAATTTCAACATAACAATTACGGATTATATCGAAATTCTAGCAATGGGTTTGCAATGAACGATTCAATGAATGCATTAAAATCATCATCTCACAATACCCAACGGGTTTATACATAAATAATCGAACAATAACGAAAATCTGATTATCCATACACAAAACCCAAATCAATTAACATAGGATAACATAATCAATTTTATGAGAGAAAGAAACAACAAAATAATTAAAAATACTTAAATCGTGTTGTCAGCATCGATGTTGTCTTCGAATCGATGTTAGAAAGTCTAGCCCTTTATAGGTCTTTCCCAGAAAAATGCTTCAACCCTATGTTGTAGCCCCCCTAGAAGACCCCTTCACTGCCCACTCTCTAACGTAGCAATTCTCCTCTTACTGTTCACTGTAGCTTGCCTACTATTCATTGATGGGATGAATAAGGTTTTATGGTGTTAGTCCAACGATCCTGTTCACCCCACTCGTCTGCATGCTCCTAGCCGCTGGGTCACGCCTCTCCTCCTGCTTCCAACCTTCTGTTCACACCACTTATTGATGCATGAAACACAATTATGTATGCATTAAACGTAACACATGCATTTAATGCATATGCTTTTTTCCGGTGTTAAACATAACATGCATTTAATGCATACGTGCCAGCATTTTAGCTGCTCTTATGTCCTTCTCTTGTTGTCATTTTGTGCTTCATTTTTTTGTTATTTTTTTCTCCATGAAGACAAGTGAGTATTGATCTTCAGAAAATAACCTAATTGCAGTACTTTCAATTCATTTTAATTTATTTGCTTCCAAATTATACCTAAAATTACATATGAATTAAAGTGAGTCTCTTAATCATTTTCGTATCATTAATCGCTAAGTGTAAATGATTAAATATATCAGCAATTAAACATATATTAATTTCCCCCACACTTAGTTTTTGTCTATCCTCGGGCAAAACATTAAAATTAATCTCAAAGACCCCAAACATTTACTTATTTTTCACTTGTTCTAAGAATACATAATCATAAGTAAAGATGAGTGACTTTCAAAAATCATAGCAAGATGTCAGCATTATAAGCTTTTACTCATGATCAATCAACATTCATCATCTTCAAAAACTGAACAATCTAATGGTAGACTTGGAAGATTTGTTTAACTAAAATATATCCACGGGTACACTCAACACCATTCATGATCATGACAATCTACAACTTTCCATATTCATTTCTCCAACACTATTGTTCAGATGCAAAATCACAAATCAAAGGATTTTTTAGGGTTGTAATGTGGGCTAAGGTAAGGTGAGATGTATTTGGGTCAAGTAGTATGAAAGTCATCAAAGCTGGTGAAATAAAGCAACACTCATAAAAAATTGGGTACCATTAGTTATGACGAATGCAATATTTATATTTCACAATCCCATTTAGCTCTCATACAGAAACCACATGAAGCATATATCAATCCAAAGGAATCACTTATACAACTTATGCTAACTGAAATCACAACAGCGAACCTTCCAAGCCAACATCTACCTTATATTCAACATACTCAAGTAACACATTAATTACAACTCTAGGAAGATGCATAAACCATAAATAACTTTTCAACATATATGCAATTCCTCCTTGATACATTTATTTTAAACAGTTTTTTCAATTTTCTCTTTCTTTCTTTCTTTCTTTTATTTTCTTTTCTTTTCTTTTTTTATTTCTTTTCCTTATAAAAATTAAAATAAACTACATTAACATAGGAATTTCAATGATAAGACATAAAATAACATCCCAACATTATAACCAATCCTCACATATGTACACCTCCACACTTAGAATTTTGTACATCTACAAACTCAACAAGCACGAATGTTCCAATAGCTTTATGACTCGGGTAGGACATTTGGTTAAGTTTAAAAGCATAAAATGTGGTTTATACAAAAAGAAAGGCTAAAGATTAAATGGGTTTATCAAGGGAAAAATCATGTCAATAGGATAGGTTATTTGGCTAATGTAGTTTATGAGAAACAAAGAATGCCTAATCATATCCATGTTAACGCATGTGATAAAAATGTGGTCTCGAATAGAAATTCAATGCAAAATTGGGATGTACATGTCATGAAGGTCACACATTATCAAAAGGCAAATAGACTGATATGGATACATCAGTCAAATAAGGCTCAAAATCTCACCGACTTTGTCTACCATTAGTCACTATTCTTTTAAAGACAATACATATCGACCAATCACGAGAGCAAAAGTACACGCTAAAGTTGCTATGAAATTCTCTAGTCAATCCACACTCTAATCATGATTATATAATCCTAAAAGCAATAGAAAATGAGAATGTTTGTTTAATTTGTTTTATTCTTTCTCTCATTTTGATTGAAAATTTAAAAACAAATAAAATAAACAAATTCAAAAACACAAAGCATATAAAAAGTAATGCGGAAATGTAAAGAAAAAGAAATTTACTTCCCTTGGGTTACCGCCCAAGAAGAATCTTTGTTTAAGGTCGCTGACTTGACTCCTTCTTCTCCTCATGTGACAAAATTGTGATATTTAGGTATCACATGTGGCTCCTCCATGTGGGCTAGTTTCGGATAGGGACTTAGTTGATCATCATCCTCATTCAACGTCTTCCTTATTCTTAGATTCTCAATCTCGACTGAGTCCATACACTCCGAAAATATTTCAAACGTCTTTTCACCTTTGTCTTCATCATTTAATTCCTACAATGTATTATGTAAAGGTAAAAAGTTAGTCTAAAAAATAATCATGGACTTATTACTTACCTTTGAGCTAAAAGATGTGTCCTTTTCGGCTTTAAGCTTGTTCTTCTCTTCTTTGACACAAACAATTCGTTGAGGGTTGACCTCAAAATTCTCAAACTCCCTATCACTTTGTAAAGTTTCTGGACAAACGTCCATTGGGTACGCCTCGAGTTGATATAACTGCTCCTTTTTGCTTTGTGATACTAGGCGACTGAGCCTTATTTCCATCTGAACCATTTGATGTTCCATACTCTATTGATTTGCTTTTGTCTCTTGTCAGAATTCTTACAACTACTACTGTATATTCTGCTGAAATTGTCGCATATCCTATTGAAATTGCAAATTGTTAGTAATAAGTTCTTAACAAGTTCTTCTAAAGATGCACCTGAATCATGTTGACTATCTGGATCTTAGGCACTAGACCATGTATTGTTTGGAAATTGCCCTCCATCCTTTTGGAATTTTAGAGTATTCTCTTGCAATTGCAAAGTATTAGTTTTCACAATATTAATCAACTCTTCCAGAGATAGACTAGAGTCGTGATAGGAAGCTTCTAGTCTGTATTAGAATTGTTGTACGTTCTGCAAACTATCATGGAAGTAGTGCTGATGATTATCCTATCCATAACAAAAGTTAGGATAATCAGTCCAAACATTGTTTTAAGATTGAGAATATGAGTTATAAAAGAAATTACTTCTGTCCATATCAAATTTCTTTTAAACACGAAACCAAAAAATGACAAGATCATAAAATGACTGAAAAGAAATCAATTACGAATAAATATACACAAAAACCAATTAAATCATAAACAAAAACTAAAACACCGCACTCCCCAACGACGACGCCAAAATTGACCGTTCGTTATTACGCTAGTCAAAATACAATAACTAGACCTACTATTACAGCAGTGGTGAGTCTAGGTTGATCCTACAGAGAGTGTGTGTAAAGTTTATAAAATGAAATTAATCGATGTTTACGTTTAACGGAGGGTTTTGTTTTCGAAAGAAGAAAATAAAATGAAACTAAATAATAAAAACAAATTAAAGAAAACATGTAAAAAATGATAAAAGTGGGGAATTTGATAAGGACTCCATTCTTTAGTTCAACCTTGGCCTACACCCTAATTAAGCATATTTCATTAATTTGTTGTTCTCAAACCTCTCCTAGCAACTATTAATCGTGAGTTAATAATTCATCCGAGTTTTCTCTTAAGTTTTGTTTAATCAATATACGATCGTTAATTAAACCTAACCACCGAATAACCTAAGATACGATCTCTAGATTTAATTAGGAAGTGACATTATGAATTAGGAAAAACAATTAATTTCCTAAACCAATTAATCAAGACAACAACTACATACGATGTATCATTTAACCTAGGTCATGTTATCCCTAGTGATTATGAATCATTAGTCGCTACACATGAATTTCAACATATCAATTATGGATTATATCCAAATTCTAGCAATAGGTTTGCAATGAACAATTCAATGATTGCATTAAAATCATCATCTCACAATACTCAATGGGTTTGTACACAAGTAACCGAACAATAACGAAAATCTGATTATTCATACACAAAACTCAATTCAATTAACATAGGATAATATAATAAATTTCTAATGAGAGAAAGAAATAACAAAATAATTAAAAAATAATTAACCCAGATCATTCGCATTGATGTCACCTCCGAACTGGCATCGGGACATCTAGCCCTTTATGGATATTTCTCAAAAAAATGCTTCTGCCCCCATATTGTAGCCCCAAGGAAGACCCCTTCATTGCCCACTTTCTAACGCAGCGCTCCTCCTCTTACTATTCACTATAGCTTGCTCACTATTCATTGATGGGACGAATAAGGTTTTATGGTGTTGGCCAGTGCTTTTGTTCACCCTACTCGTCTACGCCTGCTCATCTGCGTGCTCCTCGTGTACGTTTAATGCAAAAAACTGCGTTAAGTGCAGACCTCTCCCTAACGTCCCTAGGTCACGCCTCTCCTCCCGCTTCCAGCCTTCTGTTCATGCCACTTATTAACGAACGAAACACAACTACGTATGTGTTAAATGCAACGCATACGTTTTCTACCAGCATTAAACGCAACATGCGCGTAACGCATATGTGCCAGCGTTTTGGTTGCTCTTATGTCCTTTCTCTGTTATCGTTTTGTTCTTCATTTTGCTTGTCTTTTTTTTCTCCACGAAGACCAGTGAATATTGATCTTTAGAAAATAACTCAAATATAGTACTTTTGACTCACTTTAATTTATTTTCTTTTAAATTGTACCTAAAATCACATATGAATTAAAGTGAGTCTCTTAAGCATTTTTGTATCATTAATCGCTAAGTGTAGATGATTAAATATATCAACAATTAAACACATATTAGTACTTCCCTCTAAATAAGATAATAAGACTGATAAAGGAAATTATCAATTCCTAGCAAAATGATGGGGAGTCTTTATATAAAGCATGGGAGTATGATAGCCTGTCGCTAACTACCAAATAATAAATTCCTAACTACCAAACTATACAGTAAATAGCAAGCTAGGGTCGAACCACAAAGAGCTAGGATACAAATATTATTTCATTTGTTGCAATCAAAAGAAAATTAAACACCCTGAAATGATGATAATGAGATAGCTAAGATGTGATGAATGTAATCAAAAAGATATACATAAAGAAAATTTAGAAAAATCTAATAACAATGTTAAATAAGTGGGTTGGAGATATCTTTGGGATTTCAAAGTGTTCACGAATCCTTGAATCTAAACTTACTCTCATCATGGTGTTAGCCTATGGACTTGATTAAGCTCTCGAACCCTTAGTTTCTTTAAAATAGGAAAAACTAACAAGTTCTAGAAATGCCCCAATCTCCATTATAACCTAGAATAGGCTCTCTAAGTTTAATATCCAAGATGCATTTGGTACTAAGAAACAACTAATTTAGGCCACCTACTCATAAAAGATTAGAAGGTGTAACATAAAGGTATGGGATCTTAGATTAGTTGATTAAATATCCTGACAAATTCATGTAACCTATTGCTACTTCTGAGAATCACTATAGACTATCACATATCTTAAGCTCAACCTTAGCCTTCGGATTAGAAAGTTACCTAAAGGGTGATCAAACCTATAAGCAATTCCTAATTTATGACATTTATCCTATATCCCAAACCAACCTAGACCTACAAGCACCAATTTAAGACAAATTCAACTCTGTTATCAGAATTTCCATCCCTTCATCCTTACAATATCTCCAAACCCCTTAGTAGTCTAGCCACATATGTTCATATTAAGCACGATTGATATTAAATAAACAAAACACATACTCAATTAAATAAAACCAAGGCCGAAAATTATAAACGAAGTAATAAAAACTAAAATTCAACGCTAACTTAATAAAAATCAAAACTCTTTATGCTAAAAAATGACTAATCATACCCCAAATTAGAAACTCTAAACTAATTGCATCAAAATGAAAATTCTAGCACAAACAACTTACACAAAACCTAAATTAATTGATCATGAATCTAATAACATACATAAATCCCAACTATTAAACACAAATTAATCAAGAGCCTCGCAAATAAGAAAAAACCCATAACATAAACCATTAAACATCCAAATGCCCAACAAATTTAGATTTGAAAAAGCACATAAATAAGCTAAAATAACCAAGATTAAAGCTAGAACATTAAAGGAATAAACATCCATTGATATAATATAAAGGTTCTTTACAAAATTCATAAAGTTCAATTGCAAAACCCATTAAACATTCATTCTATAGAATATGTAAAAACGTGATTAACACTAATAAAGCTTTAAACTAATTGAATGAATATGAATATAAAGCATTGAAACTGAAAGAGAATAGCTAAACTTATGGAAAATAAGAAAAAAATTCTTTGCTAGTTCCTCCTTTCTTCTTAGAGCTTTCCAAAAATGGTAGATTTTGAAAGCCCTTCTCTCTTCTTAGAGTTTTTCCAAAAGTGGCAGATTGGAGGCCCCATCCCTAGGTCCTTCTCTCTTTCTTTATGTAGTATGTTCCATTTAGGGTAAAACCTAGGATTTTTTCTCTGCCTCAAAAGTCCAAAAAGCCCCAGAAAAACTTAATTTCAGAAGGTCGTTTGCGTCTGCCTTCACTTAGGCCACGATCTTGGCCTTTAGTGTACGATCGTGGTGAATTTATCTATTCTATGTCACGATTATGACCTTCTGCTCAAGCTTCTGTCATGATCATGACTAACTCTCCACGATCGTGGTCCTATGTTCAAGCTTTTGTCACAATTATGGCAAACATGTTATTTCCTGGGTCTTCTCTGATTCTCCTCTGAATGCCCTTGATAGTTTTTCCTCCATAGATGGCTCTCCAAACTTTGTCAAACTTCTTCCTTTTGGCATATACTTATGTTCACTCCTTTAATCTAAGTGTAAACATAAGATGAACACAAATTGAGTAGTTAAACACAATAATACGATTGAAAAGACATTGAAATGCATAAGAAAATATATGATGATTCAATCCTATCAAATACCCCCACGATTGAACTATTGCTTGTCCTCAAGCAATTTAAAAATAACCAAGATATTTTGTTAATTTGTTTTCAAAGAAGATCAAGTATACGCAATCCTTCAAATTTCGACAAACTCAAGTATCGAGCTACTACATATATTATAATCTTTTCATTAATGCACATAAACAAAGTCAAAGGTAGATACTATTGATCAAAGGTAAAATAAAACTAAGATGGATTCTCCTCACGATGTTCACTCATTCACTCTAGTGTTTAAGGTCGGTGTTTAACTCGATACTCCCTCTAAGATACTACACTACCATAGGCTTGCAACTTCACTAATTCTCTACCGCATAGATTACATGTTGTTATGGATCAAAAAGGGTTTTTACTTAGGGTTATAATGGGGATTAGGTTAAGGTAAGGCAAAAAGGTAAAAGGGTAATATTAATAAAGTGCTAAGTAAGAAGGGACAACCAAACACAAATTCTGAGATATGCATATAAATACCACGAATTACAACTACTTATCCCTAACTAATGCTACTATGTTTCCTTCAACAGAAGAAACAAAGAGCTTTTAATTAATAATGCCAAAAACAAAGATGCTTGTCTTTTTCTCTCTTTTTTCTTTTTTGTTGAATAAAACTAAAAAATAAGGAAATAATAGCATCACAAATCAATAAGTCATAAGTAAAAGTGCCTCTCGAAACATCTCAGAATTGAATACAAAACAAAAGTCCCTAAATCATATATATCAAATGCTCACTCATTACTTCATTAAACTTGTGTCAAGGTAAGGCTAATGGGTTTTCATGTTTCAATATAAGGTGATTAATTAAAAAACAAACAATGTTAAAGGCTCAAAGGGTTTGGAAAGGAAAAGAAAGTTAGTGGGTCATTTAAGCTAAGGGTTCAAAACAAAGAAGGCCTTAATCATTTCTATAAAGCATGCATCTTATAGTTTCAAATCGGTTTAATGTAAGTTCTGAAGGTAATCTTCTTAAGGGAGGATCACATACAACAAAGAAATAAAATGACTATGATATGTAGTTATATAGGCTCAAAACCTTGCATGTGTTTATATGAAAATCCATTAAAATTTTGTACATTACCTAATCACTCAAGTTTCAAATTATTGATTGAGTTTATGCAATTAACTACTTCAATCAATCTATATGATTCACCTTCCACTCAAGTAACCCAATTCAAATTCAGGCACACAACTCAATTCTTAGTCCAACTACTATGACAAAATGACATGGTTCAACATTCATCACAGTTTAAGTGCAAAAATGCAAAAATTTTAAACTAACCCTGCCCCCGCATTTAAATGGGAAATTGTCCCCAATGTCCTAAAATCAATAAAAACACAACAGGATGAGAACATAAGGACTCCCCTAGATCAAATCTGGCTCAATAATTTGAAAGTAGAATTCACAGCTCTAATCTTGCATTCCTAAAAACAAAACTTACAAAAAGAAAACAAGGTACTTAATGAAATCAATAAAACAAAATGAAACAATAAAGAACTAAAATGAAAGGATAAGGTTGGGGTGCCTCCCAGCAAGCACTTGGTTAAGGTCATAACCTCGACCCCTATCAACCGATATTAACCAATGTTGTATGTTGTAGCTTCAAGCTCCATAACCTCCACGTTGTGAATTTGAAATCCCTCAAAGTAAGGCTTGAGACGATGTCTATTGACTTTAAACTTTTTCCCCATCATGGCACTTTTGATCTCCACTGCTCTATAGGGATATACTTGGGTAAACTCAAATGGACCTATCCATCAGGAGTGTAACTTACCTAGAGGCTTGAATGAAATAAATGTACTTTTTTGTCCCACCACAAATGTCTTTTTAAAGATGTTGCAATCGTGGAATGCCTTAGTCTTCTCCTTATAAATTCGGGCATTCTCAAATGCTTCATATTTTAACTTTTCCAGCTTTTGCAACTGTAATCGTCTGTGGGCACCAACAGCTTCTGAATCTATGTTACATTTCTTCATTGCCCAATAAAATTTGTGTTGTAGCTCCACTGGAAGGTGGTATGGCTTCCCAGAAACAAGCCTGAATGGTTACATCCCTATTGGAGTCTTATATGTAGTCTTGTATGCCCATAAGGTGTCATTGAGGCACAAAATCCAATCCTTCCTGTTGGGATTAACTGTCTTCTCTAGGTTGGAATTGATCTCTCGGTTGGACACCTCAGTTTGACCACTCATCTGAGGTTAATAAGTAGTTGAGACTCGATGCATCACTTGATATTTCTTTAGGAGGGTCTCAATTGTCTAGTTATAAAAGTGAGTCCCCTTGTCATTGATGATGGCTTGTGGGACTCCAAACCTGGAGAAAATGTTAGATTTCAAGAAATCTGCATCCACTCGAGAATCGTCAGTTTGTGTGGTTTTTGCTTCCACCCATTTTGACACATAATCAACTACAAGTAGAATATATTGAAATCCAAACTAGGAGGGAAAGGGACCCATGAAGTCCATGCCCCAAACATCAAATATGGGGGTTTGAGGCATTTCCCCATAAGAACATAACGTACCTATGCACTAACAGTTATCATAAGTCCTATAAAAATCATATGCATCTCGAAATAGAGATGGCTAGTAAAACCCACACTTTAGAACTTTGTGAGCTGTCCGCTTTAGGCCAAAATGACCTCCACATGCATAAGAGTGACAAAATGTCAAAATAGAAAGAAATTCATTATCAGGTACACACTGTCCGATGACTTGATCTGCACAAAATCTCCATATGTATGGATCATCCTATATATAAAACTTTGCTTGGCTCTTTTTGCTCTTCTTCTGTGCCTTGGTGAAATCTACAGGAAATTTATTAGAAACCAAGAAATTCACTATATCAGCGTACCAGGGAGTTTTCGACTATACTTCATGTAGCTGCTTGTTTGGAAAATCATCATTGATAGGGCATGTGCCAGCACTATGTTACACTAAACGACTCAAGTGATCTACTACTCCATTCTTTGACCCTCTCTTATCCTTTATCTCCACATCGAACTCTTGAAATAGGAGTATCTAACGGATGAGCCTCGGCTTTGCCTCCTTCACTAATAGGTATTTCAAAGCTACATGATCAAAATAAATAGTAATTTTAGTACCCAATAAATAAGTGCTAAACTTATTCAAAGAAAAAATTATTGTAAGAAGGTCTTTTATGTGGTGTTGTAATTTGCTTGGGTGTCATTTAAGGTCTTCGAGGCATAATAAATAGTATGAGGGATTCGCCCATCTTTTTGACCCCAAATTGCTCTAATGGCATGATTGGAGGTGTCACACATGAGCTCAAATGGTAGACTCTACTCTGGAGGTTGTAAGATAGGTGCAGTAACCAACTTCTCCTTTAAAGCATCAAACACCTTCTTGCACTACTCATAAAAAACAAACTCTTTATCCTTTTGAAGAAACCTATACAATGGTTGTACAACCTTAGAAAAGTCTTAAATGAACCTACGATGGAACCTTGTATGGCTAAGAAAAGATCAAACTTTGCATACAGAAGCGAGGTAAGGAAGAGAAGAAACAAGGTCTTTTTTGGCTCTATCTAATCTTAATACCATTAGCAGAAACCACTTGTCCTTAAAACTATCTCTTGTTGAACGATAAGATGAAAATTTTCAAAATTACGAACTAAATTAGTTTCAAGACATCGTTTAAGTATCAAAATGAGGTGATCCATGCATTGTTCAAATGAGCCCCATGCATGATAAAGTCATCCATGAAAACTTCGATGGTTTTCTCAAGATACCCAAAAAGATACTTTTCATGCATCTTTGAAAGGTAGTACAGGCATTGTTTAATCCAAAAGGCATCCTTATGTAGGCAAAGGTTCTATATGGGCATGTAAAAATCATCTTCTCCTAGTCCTCTAGAGTAATAGCAACTTGAATATAACTTGAATGACCATTAAGAAAATAATAGTAAGCATGACCAGTAAAACGTTCTAACATCTGAACAATAAAGGGTAGGGGAAAGTGGCCCTTTTTACTCATCAAGTTGAGCTTGCAATAATTCACGCAAACTCGCCATCTGTTCTTTACTCGAGTCAGAACCATCTCTCCTCTCTCATTCTCCACATTTGTAATGCCCGACTTCTTGGGAGCCACCTACAAAGGACTTTCCCACTTACTATCAAAGATGGGGTATATGACTCCCACATCCAACAACTTCATCACTTCCTTCTTCACCACCTCCATCATCAGTGGGTTGAGATGTCTTTGCAATTAATGAATAGGGGTGGCTCCTTCCTCAAGAAAAATGCTATGCATGTATAAAGAAGGACTAATACCTTTAATATCCGTAACTGTCCATCCCAATGTTGTCTTATACTCCCGCAGCACACTAATGAGCTTTTCATCCTGTACCTTTATAAGATCACTTGCTATGATAATTGGAAGTGTTTTGTTAGTGCCCAGATAAGTGTACTTGAGGTAAGTCGGTAAGGGCTTCAACTTCAATTCTGTTGCCTATATAATGGAAGGTAGCAGTTGATTAGTATTAATGGGCAATTATAAAAGGTGAGGGACATACCTGCCAAAAGGACTTATCTCAAGTGCCCAAATTGCTTCCTTTAGGTCCTCTCCTAACTCAAACTTGCTTTTGTCAATATCCAGATATCTTTTGCTTTAGCGGGGTAGTAAGGGCTACCTCCAAAGGGTCACCTGTAGAAAGAAGAGATCACTGCTCTTCTAACGAGTCAAGAATATCTACCTTGGTGACTGACTCACAATTTGATGGATAACGCATGGCATCAAAGATATTAAAATGAATGACCTCACCATCAAACTCCATAGTCAACACCCCGTTGTGTACATTAATTATTATTCAAGATGTCTTCAAGAATGGCCTTTCTAACAAAATTATTGAAGGGCTCAAAGAGCCCTTATCTTGCATATCTAATACATAAAAATCTGTAGGGAAAACAAGCATATTAACCTGCACCAAAACATCCTCGATAACCCCTTCAAGGTGTGTGTTAGATCTATCAACTAATTGAATGTTAACACTGGTATCCTTTAACGAACCAAGGTTAAGAGCTTTAAAAATAGATAAAGACAACATTTATTGAAGCACATAAATTTAAGATCCATCTCTCATACCTCATATTACTGATCATACAAGGAATGGTAAAAATACTCGAATACTTGAACTTCGGGGTAGTTTCCTTTATAATATTGCTAACACATTGCCCCCCACACTGATCTTCTCATCTTTTCTTAGCTTCCACTTTTTGGTGCATAGCTCCTTTGAAAATTGAGCATATCAGAGAACTTGCTTAATTGCTTCCAAAAGAGGGATATCACTTCCGCCTTGCAAAAGACCTTTAATATTTCCTTTTCTATCTCCTGTTGCTTATTTTTTACTAACTTTCTTGGAAATGGAACAAAAAGTAAATCATTGACAATAAGGTGTGAAGTATGAAGTAAATCACTTGTTAATATATAATTCACGTATAATATGTAAAATACACAAGAAGGGGGGTTGAATTGTATAAACTTTTCAAAAAATATTAATCTTTTAGGATTTTTTGAATTTGTTTATAGAATTCAGATGATCACAAAAATACTTTACTAAAGTTGATAAGTAATGCAATCGCAAGTAATATTATCTACTCTTCTAACAACAAGAAAATT
>JANSVA010000008.1:38446462-38464060 GCA_025504915.1 Erythroxylum reticulatum | reverse complement strand
TTTCAGGGGGTTTCTTTACCCTTACTATGCCTTCCGTTAATTGCATTGCTTTTTCTTTATCTTTCCTAACATTGAGGAGAATGTGGATTTTAAGTGTGGGAGAGGATAAATTTTAGTGCATACATTGTTTAGCACTAATCATCTTACAATTTCCAAATAAAAAAACATGAATTAATTGTACATATTCTCATCAGGCATGTTTGCTCATTTATACATCTTTCACGATCTAATTGTCATCATAATCTAATTTAATGAGTTAATTGCATTATGGATAAGATTGAATTTAAATAAGATGCATAATATGATTAAATGAATTACATATCTTGCCACAATAGGATGATATAATGTTAAATTGATTGAATGAGCATGCTATTGAATGAGTAAACATCACCAAGTGAGCTATTTGAGCCTAAAAGATTGCACCTCAATCCTACTTTTCTTATGAGTGATATAGTTTTGTCTTCCATGTATGTTTCCTTCTAGAAATTGCATTGCATCTCTTCGAGGTTACATAATCATGTTATGGTATGTTTATGAAAGTGATAAAAGGAACTAGGATTGAGCTTGAGTCAAATAGCTAAACCTTGTTATACATCAATCCCCTAGTGAACCCTTTGTGCCTAGTGACTGTAATTGAGCCTTTTCCTTTGTAAACTTATTCCAAAGAGCCTTGAATTAAGGAAAACAAATTTACCCTTGTTCAATGGCTAGTAGAGCTATTAAGGTTATGCATTTAGTATTTTGATAGGCATTCGAAGGAAGAAGTGTGGGGGTGGTTTTATCGTAATTGAAGAAGCATGCTATCAAAAACAAAAAAGAAGAGAAAAAGGACAAGGAAAATGTGATATTAATAAATAAAGTGTGTTCACTTCAAATTTCAAGGTGAAAGAAGGATGTAAATTGTGATAATAGGGTTGGTGGAGTTTCATAAACATTATGATTGTAGGACACTTTTTTCGTAAAGGTCACCAAAAATGATTGTAAGATTTGGTATTTCTGCTCTACTAATTGTTAAATATTTGAATTCATATCCTTTCTCTCATAGCCTACTTTACCCCTTGGCCCCATTATAACTAAAGGAATAAAGGCCTTTTTGATTCATGGATATGCAATATATGGGCGTAATGGAGAAGTAGATAAAATGCAAGCTTATGATAAGAGACATGCATGAGAAGATGATTGAGAGTAACCCCTAAATACTTATGTGTGAAAGTGAATGCTTTATAAGAGACTTCATTCATGGCATGTGATTTTGATTAACTGAAGCATTATAAGGTCTTATCGTTACTTAGTAGTGATCTAATTTATGAAGTATTATATAACCTTGCATCTATGTTTCAATTCTTACCTATAATGCTTTCAACTTATTGGATTGAGCTATGATGGTGATGAGGTGTGAAATGATGGAAAGGAAATGTTTGTAGGCATCATTTGTTTTAAGTGAACCCTTAGGAGACTATAACTCCTCCATTATGGATGCATAGTGGTCTAAAGGCTTGCGGCATATGCTAAATGCCACCATACACCTACGAAAGTGGAATTAATAACTTTGTTAAGGATTTATTAGTTAGTTTTCTTTTGTTTTGTTTGGTGACAAGCAATAGTTTAAAGTGTAGGGGAATTTGACAAGTCAAATTATTCTTATATGATTTTGGGATGAATTATAACTAATTTGAGTTATGTCTATGTGAATTTGAAGCCTTATTTGATTAGTTCTCACACATTTCAACTTTATTGCTTGATAGGTACAAGTGGATAGATTTCAGGGTAAAAATACATAAGTTTTACTATAGATGTCAGATTAAGTTCACTCAAGGATGCTTTCGAAGAGCACTCCGAGTGCTACAACTTTCGTAAAGACTTTAAGGAGAGATTCTATCAACTAAAGGGGTCAAAAATGTGCATTTTGTAAATGACCAGTGTATGTCTGTTTAGCGGACATCATGTCCGTTTAATGGGAATTGCTTGAACAATTTCACTCGAGAAACCCTAGAAGGTCTATTTAATGGACATCATGTCTGTTTAACGGACGCTGCCAACTTCACTTCTTGAACTTAAGAAGGTCCACTAAATGGATATCAAGTCTGCGTAATGGACTTTATCAACCCAAGGACGATCTGACTTCCCCTATCTAGCAAAAACTAGGTCTTTTTGAACCCAAGACACTAGAAATAAAAATTTTTAAGACCTAATGTGAGGGCTGGACATTGAAAATGAGGTTACCACTTAAGGAGGAACAAATTAAGAGGCAAGGAGGAAGTTTTGGAGATTGGTTCAAGGATTGGAAGCAATCTTGTTTTGTGTTCTCTCTACCTTCTTTCTCTACTCTTTCTTGAATGTTGAGTATCTTTATGTATATGGTTTTTATTATCATGTTCTGGAACTAAACCTCATTTAAGGTGAGGGATGTAGCCTATCTTGGGGATTGATTTGTATTTTAAAGATTGATTGGTGTTGAATGAAAGTTCTTAGGTTATGTTTATCTCTCTTGCATTTCACTGTTATCTCTATGCTTGATCACCATAGATGGAATCTTAGGAATCATATAATGAGCTGAGCGGTGAAGTATGGTTTATGCACTAGGAAGATAAACACATTAGATTTAGAGATAGAGATATCCTAAGCTAGTGAGATAACTTGTGATTGCTTGTTCTTCATGAATTTGACTAGTTAGATTGCATATTGAGAGATGGTAACCAACTAGTTGGTGAACCTCCAAAGCCCTAAGTTTAAATCATCAAATTATCCCTTTTTATTACTTTCCAATATTTACAATTTACTGTCTACTCAAATTCAATTATCTTTTAAGTTTATTTTCAATTTCGTTCTAGTAATTAGGATTAATTTGGTGGTGAGTGTATTAGTTCTTGTGGGAGACGACCTTGGAATACTCGATTTGTAGGTACTAGGAACGACTCTATACACTTGCAGATTTTTTCAACCACACTGCTCCAGTAGTAGAATAATCGTCATATCGTGATATGATATGAGATACTTAAACGATTAGCTTAGTGCAAATGAGAGATTGTTGATTCATTCCCTACAACCAATCACTTTGGTTGTAGATTAATGAAAAATTATTTAAAGACATTCTTTTATCTTGTACATGTTTAGATATATATGACAATATCTATGGGATAATTGTACATTGCAAATTAAATTATAATGAAATTATAATTATGAGATTCATATTGCCTTTATGTATTATTTCTAAATGTTCATAGTCATTGTTCTATTAAGATTGGACATTAATAGAACGTGAAAAGACTAGTACATGTTTTTTTTCCTTATGAAGGAAGTAGTCGATCTCATAGGCTAAAGTATAGAGATACTTAAACAAGTGTGTGGGTGCTTGCTAGGTAACAAGTTCACTGAACATACCTCATATGAGAAATCTATTTGGAACATTACTTATATGTCTATGAAATTCTCATTGTGATGATTATATAAGTGATCCTTTGACTTGAGGTCATCGAAGTTATCTTGTATGAGGATTGTTATGTTTTGATACTACTTATGATCTATTTAATCATAGGTTGTTTAAACTGTAGTCATTGGATGTAATATGAACTATATGGAGATAATTGAGTGATCGAGATATGATTCATCACCCTAAAGTAAATAAGGAAAATATTTTGTTGTTCTCGATTAGTATTGATTCAACAAATCCTTGGGCAACAATGTTTTGTTGTTCTCGATTAGTATTGATTTAACAAATCCTTGGGCAATGTAAAATGATGCTTTGTATATAGTTTACAAATGTCATTAATTGAATCGATAGCTAATGATAGAGAACTAATGTGATTCGACTCAAAACAGAGTACACATTAATTCTATGCTCTATGTCCAATAAAAACATTGTATGATGAAAGGATTAAATTATACGGAAAAATTATGCACGGAAAGGTTAGTCAAAACTACTTTGATATTCATAAATATTTGGGTAGTTATGATGCATTGCTAGACGTCAATCTTGATATATGATTATAAATTATTTAATTAGATAATTAAAGATAAATTAAAAAGAGTTTTAATTTCTTTAATTTTAATTACGAATTAAAATTAGATTTTATAATCACTAGCAACATATTTGAGAACCTAATGAGTCTCATATGAATAAGTTGAAGAGAGCATATTTAATTTAATCAAGTTGGACTTGATTGTAAAGTTTAAGAAACTTTATGAATAAATATGAAATATTTAATAAATAATGATCAATATGAAATATTGAATCTTATATGGGCATAATCGGTATTTAATTAGAATTATTTGTAATTCTAATTAAAGTTTAATTGAAATTAAAATTTAATTTTAATTAAATTACTAAAACTTCCAAAGCTTATAATAAATAGGCTTAAGCTCTATGGAGCTAGCACTTCTTGCTTAACCCTCTTTATAATACCTTTAGAGGCCGGAAACTTGTGCGGTTATGATGGTTGAGATGGATCGATTTTGGAAACGCTGAGAGATACAATAAGATAAAGATTAAACTTCAGAATAAGATAAGAATTAAGTTTTCACTTTATTATGATTTGTATTAATTATTTTATATAATTAATTAGATCTTGTTTTTCAAGAAATTAAAAATCATCAAAAAAATTTCATGATTATTTCACTATGGTCGAGATCAGATCTCAACTCGATTTTCTAACAAATTGGTCCCATCATATCATAACAAGGTGGAGGATCACTGCTCCACCCTATTTACGAAATCTAATCTATAAATCTGCTTGAGCTTCAATATGTGTTTGATGGTAGAGGAGGAATTTGATTTAAGATTCCACCTCCGGATATTGCCATGTTTGATATAATAGGTTGAACCCATCGAACCTGTAGGAAATATGATCTGCCAGGAGCCTCCAAACTTTCTTTGACAGTCGGACTAGGTTAGAATTCCTAACTGGAATTATCCTCAATCCACCTTCTCTTTTCGGTTTAAAAACTTTTAACCATTTTCTCATATGCGTCAACCCATGATGCTTCGTCGATATTGCAGCCGTGGCATAGCACCAATACTTGCGGCACTTGCGCTTGACCCCATTGAACTGTGCGAGTGGATAATATGGCCTTATGTGAAACGAAATTGTATCAAGCAATCTAGGCCTGGCGGAAGTGCGGACTCAACGAGGTGATTGCCCACTGTCGATTTCAATTGGGAGACATGAAATATGGGATGAATGCTATCATCTAGAAGTTGCAGGTGATATCCAACAAGCCCAATGCGTCGGAGAATCTGGAAAGGTCCATATAAGCGTGGAGAGAGTTTGGGGTGGACTCGACGAGCGACAAACTGTTGGCGGTGTGGCCTTATCTTAAGGAAAATGATATCCCCTTCTTGATATTCCACTTCGCGACGATGAACATTAGAGAATTTAGCCATTTGTTGTTGGGCCTGCTGGAATTGAAACTTTAACTGGCGAGGAACTTTATCCCAATCTAGCAGCTGATCGATAAGAGTAAGGACATGGCTATCGCCAGGAAGAAAGCGCAACAAGGTCGGTAAGGGATGGAACTTTAACTGGCGAGGAACTTTATCCCAATCTAGCAGCTGATCAATAAGAGCAAGGACACGGCTATCGCTAGGAAGAAAGCGCAACAATGTCGGTGAGGGGTGGCCATAAACAATATGAAATGGTGTGGTGCCTGCAGAAACATGGTAAGAAGAATTATACCAATATTCAGCCCATGTAATCCATTTTGCCCAAGTTCACGATTGTTCTGAACAAAAACAACGAAGATAAGTCTCTACATTGAAATTAAGAACCTCTATCTGACCATCCGTCTTCGGGTGACAGGCATAACTCATTCGAATTTTTGTCCCTAAGAGATGGAACAATTCTAGCCAAAAATTGCTCATGAAAATGATATCTCAATTACTAATAATGGACTTTGGAATCCCATGAAGTCGACCTACTTGATGAATACTTCCGCAATAGAGCGTTAGGTATATGGGTGCTTCAAAGGCAAGAAATGATTGTACTTAGACAATTGGTCCAAGTTGCATCCGGGAGGAGATGGTCCATTTAACGTTTTCAAAGATTAGTAAGAATGCCTACAAGTTGGATATTCCAAGTAAATATACTAATGTATGTGCTACTTTTAATGTTATTGATTCATCTCTTTTTAATGCAGGTGATGATTCGAGGACGAATCCTTTTAAAGAGTAGGGGAGTGGCGAGAACCAAGTTGGCTTATGCAAAGCTCTAAAGGAGCCATTGAGCATTCAAGGAGACCCAAAGACAAAAAGATAAAAGAAGCTATAAATGAACTAATTGAAAATATATAGACTAAGCAAGTTGCATAGGAGACAATCAAGAATGCGTGTAAGTTTTCCCAATAAATTAGGAATGAATTTTACCGTAATTAACTCAATCAAATAATGATTCTATTCAACTCATTCAATTATAACTTAATTAAATCTTACTTTAATTAACTCAATCAAATAATGATTATGATCAAAATTATTCAATTAGGATTGTTTATTACCTTAATTAGCTCTTACCTTAGTACCTATATAGAGAAAAGCATTATATTGTTCAGGTCATTTTAGAAAATTTTCGAATTCATTGAGTGAGGTTAATTTCTGAACTTGTGAACTTATTAAGATTATTATCTTATGGCATTCAAAACCTATCCTATACCTTTGGTTCTTTTCTTTTATAGACGTCGAGTCAAGGTTTTTCTATCCTAAACATTTTTTTTTTGCTTTCTTGGAAACCTTGTTGACAATTGTGTGATTGATGGGTTTCAAGGCTCACCATTAAGGTCAACATCACCGATTGTCTCCCAAGTATGCATATTTCAAGTGAGAGGGTCCTGGTAAACACCAAAATAGGTACCTACACATGAGAAGTAACAACCTCTAGTAACATTTAGGTAATCATATGGAGGTAAGTTTATAGCTGTTAGTAGTGGGATCCAAGGAATTAAAGGCAACTGCCATCTAAATTAGATCCTCTCCTAACTCAACATTGTTAATGGTTTTTAAACCGAAATGTTTAATTAAATCTGCTTCCAATTGGTCCATACACATTAATTAAAAAACATACTGCCTAAAGATAGATTAGATCAATAGAAAAAAAATCATCTTAATGATGCTTTATAGCATTAAAAAAATTAAAATGAATCATTCCCTATTACATTTCATTATGAGTCTAACCTTACAAACATTTATCTTAGTTTACATAATGTTAAGGAATTATCTCTATAATAAGATAGATGTAAGGCTACGGGAGATATCATCATCTTTCTACCATATAAAAATTTCTAAGAAACTCCAATTCATTCACCTAAATTAGAACATCCTCAACCAGTCCTTCTTCATAAATATTAGTGTCATCAACTAATTGTATGATAACATTAGTTTCTTTAAAAGGGTCTAAGTTTAAAGAAACACGAATAGAATGAGGCATAATATTGATTGATACTCCTAATACCATCATTGCTCTCTTAACTATAGTGGTACCAATCTTAAAAGGAATAGTGAAGATACTTAGATCCTTACACTTTAGAGGTAATTTCTTTTTGAAGGCCATATAAACATTCTTACCCATCGTAACCTTCTAATTACCTCTCAACTTCATCTTATCGGTATGCAATTCTTTAAGGTTGCATACTTTGGCTCTTATTTGATTATGTCTACTAAAGGTATATTTACTTCCACCTTTTGAAAAGTATCTAAAATATCCTTCTTCTTTTCCTCCTTATTTGACTTTGCTAACGTACTAGGAAAAGGTGGAGGGCTAGTTTTAAGTACACTTAGAGGTTCAGAATTTACCTTTGAATTGTATGGGGGATCTCCTTCTCCTTCTTAAGATCCTTAAGCTTCCTACCACTTCTTAAAGTCATCACTCTATTCTTTGAATTTACCTTAGGTTGAGATGGTTATTTTCCTCCACTTTAAGATTCTAAATAGGTGATAGCAACTGCTATTTAACTTTCTTAATTCTTTAAATTTTGAATGCTAGACCTTGTCTCTTAAATTTGAGATCTCGTATATTGTTGAAAATGTTTTACGTCCTGCTTGAATTGTAAAAGATTAGTAGCAAGAGACTTAACCATATCTTCTAATGACATACCTAAGCGAAAGGAGGAAGCTTTTGTTTTAGTTTCAAATTGTTGTGTACCTGGTGACCTAATTAGGTTTAGGTGATCTCCCCAACCTATGTTATAGGTCTAGGAATATGGATTGTACTATTAGGAATAATTTCCTTCGACAATAATAACATACTTCATGTTTCCCTCTTTTAGAGTTAGGCACCCATTTTTTGGATTGTTCATATTGACACATATTCCATAAGTTTTCACTTATGCAAGCCTATAATAATTGGCCTAGCAAAAGAACTCAGTTTTCTATTGACACATATTCCGTAAGTTTTCAACTATGCAAGCCTATAACAAAAGATGAATTATTTACCTCTTTTACTCTTCAAACATTATTTTGAATGTCACACTTTTGTGAGTTTGTTTGCATATGCACAATTAAAGTTCTTGCCTCCATAGAATTCTTTTCATCCAATACTCCACCTCTTACCAGATATACCAAACTCCTATCCATATGCAATAATCCTTCTTAGAAATATTAGATAAGAAGTTAATATATGACACTGTGATCAAGATAGCTAGCACGTAACATCTTAAAGCACTCCCAATATTTGTAGAGGGATTCCTTATAATGTTGCTTTATTCCACAAATCTCTTTCCTTATGCTCGCTATCATTGACGGTGGAAAATATTTCTAAAAAAAAGCCTTTTCATTTTAGTCCAAGTGGTAAAACTCCCTATAAGCAAATCAAAAAGCCAATCTTTTAATGAAAATGGAAAAGTTCTTAACATGATTTGCTCTTTCGTCACACTTGAAGATTTCATACTAAGAAAAACAACACTTTGAAATGTTTTTGAGCGTCCTCAGCTATAAGAATAAGAAAATTAGGTAAAATATGTAACAAACAAGACTTAAGCTTAAAATTAACATGCTTAGAAAAATTTGGGAGAGTGATGCATAGAGGTCTTTGGATCAAGTCTAGGCTAGCAGACTCCCTTAGAGTTCTCAGTTTAGCTATAGCTTATTCTAAATCAATTTCTTATTCTATTCATTCTATTTTACCTATGTAATCTTTGCAATGTTCTTTCAATCTCTGGATCAATTTGAAAAGGGTCTTAATAAGAAAACCCAGCCATTATCATGCAAAAACACTAACAATTTTAAAAAGATTAAGAAACAAATATGAAAGATAATTATAAATAAGTATACAAAACATCAATTAATATCAAATAAAAAAACTAAATCAACTCCGTTCCTTGGTAATAGCACCAAAATTCATTATGTGTACCAATCACACTAAAAAATAAATCCTAACTCTATACAACTAAATTTACAGTAATGGTGAGAAATGATCATATATGTAGAGAATGTGTGACTAGTTTTTATAATGATCTAATCAATGTATTATGATTGGAGGGTTTTGGATGAATTCAATTTATGCAATTAAATAAATGAAACTATCAAAGACAAATTAAATAAAGCAATATATAAAATTTTGAGGAGTAGTCATTGAATTTAAATCTAGTTCTAATTAAATCTCAACCTTTAATTGAATATGCATAATTAATTATATCATTTTTCTCACATGGTACTTTGACACTATCAATCATGGATTAACAACAAGCTCTATTAATCCCAATTTTCCTTAAAATTGTAACCAATTAAAACAAGGTCTTTAATTAGTTCTAGCTATTAAATAGCCCAGAACAAATTTTCTTGATTTACTATGGCAACTATGTGAAGGATTAGGAGACTCTAAGAGATAATCACACAAGCTTAAATCATTTAACTTATGATATTTTATCCCTTATCATGCACGATCACTAGTTTAATATAGCTAAATTACGTTAACAACAAATACATATTATAATCATGATTATGGTATTAAATTCATACATGAAAGATCTAGTAGGCCCTATATAAATCATTCATAAATAATTCGTAAACTTTAAACACAAAATAACATACTTAATTCTAAAAGTGGTTAAGAACAATATCATTAAGATTGATCAATGCCCAAACATGTTAATCGGCCTTAACATCCCATTTGTAGTAGAAAGAAGAAGATTATCTTCTCATACCTGTTCAAAAGATGAGCAATCTATATCCAAATTATTCATAGTCAACTATATGGGTGTCTAGGTGACTTTGCATGTTAACTTTCCAAAAATCATAAAGTTACACATTTGTTAGATACACGGGCAAGATTCACAGTCTTGTAACTCACTTATATGGGGGTGTATGTACCCGTAAGGGCATTAAGGCACATATATGGTTAAAAGAACTTCTTTATGTTTGTACACATTTTTAGTAAGATACATAGGCCCATACACAGTCATGTAAGTCAAAATGACTCCAATTCTTGTTCTTACCCTAACTCATCTAATTTTTGCTTTATGATGGCAAATAGGTCCGAACATTAGTAGAACTGCCCTAAGGATATAAATTTAGATTATTTTGGTTCTTTTTTCCCTATCTTATGACTCAACCAAAATAAGTATATTATATGCAATGTAAACATTAATTGCTAAGCATTAGGGGAAAAAATAACTAATCGGTCAAACACTTATTAGTGACTTTGTGATTTTTGAAGAAGTGAAGCACATGGTCGTATAGCTAACTATTTTCAATCTAGATACCCTAATTACGAAGTATAAAAGGCAAGTATGAAGGCAATGGGATATACAGAAAGGACATTCATAGATGCCATTTCTACTTTTTAGATATGGTCTTTCAAGAGTTGTGAGCATTTAATTCTCCTCCTTTTTGTTTAAGAGGGTATCGAAACCTAATAACATATTTGTGCACTAGTCAATTATAACAATGTTATTTCTTTCTCTCTTTAATATTGATTATGTTATTTTGTGAATAAAATTTATGATTTATGCTTGAATAATTTAGACAAGGCCTGCTGGATCATTCATGTATAAATTTACTACTGTAATGACTACAATACATAATTATTAATAATCTGATTCATATGTGTCTAACTAATAATCATGCATCACTTTGAATAACATATCATAATTTAAATAATTTTAGCTTGCATGATTATTATTTAAATTAATTTATTTTCCTCATTTTTAAATATACTATTGCACTAAATCTAGAGAGCTTCTTCTAGGTTTTTTGATAGTTATATGTAATTAAAAAACTTGCTTTAATTAGTTACAATCTATGGGAATATTAGTAATAATAGAGTTTGTTATTAATCAATGGTTAATGATTTCAAAATGAGGGACAAAATCAAAGTCACGTTTGATTATGCATGTTTATATAACGGTTGAGAATGAATCGAGAACTAGGCTTTAATCCATTGATTACTTTTTATGAATTTGATTGCTTTAAACTTAATTTGCTTTTAGAGTTTAATTTTATTTAACTACAAAAAGACATCCCAATAAAAATGTCAATAATACCTGGAGTCTGGGGAGATCCAATAATATACAGCTTTATTCCTAACTGGTAGATAGATAATTTAATTTAATTAAATTACATTAATTAAATTTCAAACCCCCATTTTATTACACTGATTAGTTTGATATAAAAATTAGACATGCACTCTTTGTGGATATGATCCATTCTTACTGTTACTATATGTTTATATTATAAATTTCATTAAAAAATTTTAGTGCGTTCAATACACCTCAAAACTTTGGCGTTATTATTTGGGAGTGGTGTTGATTTGGTTTTTAAATTGGTACTAATTGGTTTCATGCATATTTATTTATAATTGGTTCTTATGTTCATTTATTTATCATTTTATGCTTTTTACTATTTATACATGACAGTAACTAGGTCTACTTATTAAGATCCTTTAAATTTTGATTTAGAGATTAAAAGAAACATGAGTAGATTATTCAGGTAGAATAAAATGACTTAAGGAAAGAGCAAGCAATTGACCAAGAAGTTATTACTAGTGATTTAGAAGAAGCTATGGCCAATCTTAAATGTAATACTCGCATAACCCCTGGAAGGATATATAGATGTCACCTCAGATAGGACTGAATCATACCAAGCATTTCATTGATTTTTGACTTAAAATAGAATTTAACCAGTATATTGAGTTTATCTAACACATGCTTCGATTCCAAAACCATTTTGAGTTTAGGTTATGATATTGCAAACCATTAACAAAATAGTACATATTATAGAGATGGTGATTTACAAAAGACTTAAGTTCAAATCCACCCTGTAATCTAATGCTTATAAACTTTTGAACAAACTACGTCAAGTCTCATATTACAATATTTATAACTCAAACAACCCAAAACAAACTGATCAACTTAAATAAAACACAATCCTCAGTGGCCACTACGGTTATCTATGTCCTAGTCTTTATACTCCTTTGTCTAAACTTACATAGAGCAAATCCACCATGCTAAGCATATAACTTAGTAGGGAATAACAAAATAGGATATATAATGACAATTGTCTCTAACAATCATTTGATATTCACATATACAAATCAGATCACATTTCGAGCAATATGCATCTCAGATAAGAATAAATCATATCGTGGTAGAATATATCTGCTTCAGGGTAAGACTCACAATTATTAGAATAGAATAACATAATATCAAAAATAGAATTTTAAAGTATCATATCATAGCTTGTCTGTATCAAAATAGAATTTTTTTATATCAGAATAGAGCTTAGTCATTTCAGAAAACAGCTTGATTATAATGGAGTTGAGAAAATAATAAAATACAAAACAAGTTGGACTGTTAATCTTTCTTACAGAAGTGGGTAATGGGACCAAAATAGAAGATATGATGATTGGTATCTAAAACAGAATAGACCTAAGTATCTGAAATAGAAGTCACAAAAGTGTCTGGAATCAGAAGACACTGAATTGTCTGATCATAGAAGACACCAAAGTGTCTAATTACAGAAGTAGTTGCTAACCCTTCTAGGCATGCCTATTTACCCATGACTAGGACTCAACAGTTTTAAAACAAACCATTTTAGATTTCAGGATTTTATGCAAAAGTTGAAGTACAACATATATCTTTATTCTATTTTGTTGTAATTGAACTTATTCGTTGACATTTATATAACTTTCCTTATAAATACAAATATGTGCAATTATGTATCAATAGAAGTGTTGAGTCACCACACATTATGTATATGCACATAATTAGAAAGAACTTCTAATTTAACCCTAACTATCAAACTCCTAGGACAATTGATGGTCCGAAATTATCACAATAGTATCACAGAAATTTTCAACTCACAAACATCCATATCCAACTCATAATACATAAGCCTTTGGAACTCATTTATTCATAATCACACTAAGAAATTCAACATTGTATTCATCAGTATTAAATCATACATCCTTTACATTATCATCTCAATGAGTAATGCATAATTAAAGTAACTATTACTCAATTACATCGAATACCAATTTAAGTTCAAACACACCTTAAACAAGTCCATTTAAGTCCTATTGAACCCAATAAATTAACTAAACCTTATATAGTTCATCAATTACAAAAAAACCCATTTTTTTCATCTTCCTAACCATTTCCCATAATTGTGGGATAAGTGACCCAAAACCTTCAAACTACTATTTTCACAAGACATTTTTGAATCAGTTTTGTATGGCCATTTTGACCTAGAAACTTATGTTTTTAAACAATATGTCCTTCTGAAAAAATGTTCCTCTATGTATTAAGTTTCAAAAGAAATAAACTTAATGCAATTTGGTTCATTATTCTGAGAGTTATAACCAAAATACTGCAGATTGTTCTAAACCATGTACAACAACCAGAACTCAACTCCAAGCCAAATTTCAAATTCGATTCGTTCATAAAAGTTGTAGATATATGAATCTAGTTTAATTTGAATTTAAAATAATCCCATTTTGATGTCTAAAGGTCAAGATATGGTTATAATATCGATTCCTATTCAGTAGGCCCACTCCTTATAACAAGTATCTAGCATGTATCAAGTTTCTAAGCTCAATTCTTTATTAATTCAGTATACATTTTATCCACTTCAAACGTCAAACAATACATGTTCTAACATGATAACAAGTTTAGTATTCCCTTACCTCTTTAACTTCAAAGAATAACTCCAAATCACTTCAAAGATCTAGCTACACCAACACTTCCTACCAATAAGCTCTTATCTAAGATTAAGGTGCAAATTTCAACACTAACAAGATCCAGTAGTTGAGAGGAAGAGAGAGTGGTTTCGGTGGAGAAAATATAAGAGTTGAGAGAGTGCTGTAGAATCACCAATGCTTAGGTGATTCAGCACTTATTAGTACCACCACATGACATTTAACTCCACAGTACAAAATTCATTTTCCCACCATTTAAGCTTCCATTTGTAACACTTTAATTAAGCCACTTGTCCTTTTATTATGTTGTCAAATGTCACACAATGGATGATGCCAAATGTCACTAAATCATATATTTAATGATTCTAATTTTCATATACCATCTTAACTTGTCTCTTGACCATTTTTTCTAGTCCAAATGTCATTAACTCATATGCTTAACCATTCCAACTTTCATGTACTAACTTAACTTATCTCTTGACCATTTTTCCCATTCCAGATGTATATTTAAATACCTCAATTCTCCAATGGCTTTAGTTACTTCCAATTCACTAACTATGGTCCATCAATACCAAAATTCAAGTCACATGCCTTTCAATTTTAGGTCATAGCATAATTTTAACTCATATCATATATATACTTTCATAAATATGTAACATTTTGTTTAGGGTATATTTTGGAGCCTTAAACTAAAAGTCCAAAGGAGCTTGCTACCCCATGTTTAAACTAAAGACCTTTTTGCATTACCTTCCCTAATTTTGTTGAACACACTTTTGAGCTTAAATCTGATTTGATTCTCCTTTTTCCTAGCTTTTTATGGTCTTATAGGTGAGGATGCCCATAAGATACTTAAGGAGCTCGATGTGGATTGTCTTAGGATGAAACTTCCAAGGGTAATAGAGAGCAAATCATGATGAAACATTTTCAATCCTAATTAAAAAAAGTGGCAAAAGATTGCTTGTTTGATTTACCTAAGAGGAGTATTACTATATAGACTAAAATTAAAATTATATTTTTGGAGAAGTATTTCATAGCATCAAAGATAACGAGCATAAAAAATGAAATTTATGGGACTAAGTAATAACATGAAGAGTCCCTCTATGAATATTGGAGCACTTCAAAAATTTGTGTGCTAGCTACCCACATCATAATATCATTGAATAACTTCTTATCCAATATTTCTATGAGTAATTATTTCTTATGGATAAGAATCTAGTTGTTGAAACAAGTGGAAGTGTACAAGATGAAAAGACTTATAAAGACTTTGATTGAGCATATGGAATCAAATTCCTAATAAATTGGCATCCATAATGAAGTTTGCAAAGTAAATAAGAAAACAAACTCATATATTGAACATCAATTAGATGAGCTAATTTCTTTTGTTAGACAAATTGACGTAGGGTAGGAAAAGGTGAAAGCTTGTGATATATATGACAATCTGAATCATCTAATTGATTGTTGCCTAAATTTGTAAGAGGGGAATATGGAGAATATTAATTATATAAGGAAAAAGTTTTCTCAACAGTATAATCCATATTCTCAGGCCTATAAACCAACATAGAGAGATCATTCTAACCTAAGTTGTGAAGGGAATAAGCAGTATAATTACATTTTAAATAAGACACAGGGTACAAAACAATTTACGAAACTAACTTTTGAAACTTGTATAGACCACTTTTCCTTTCCATTTATTGATCAAATGATTTTCAGATTTGTTTGACATGATTGTTACCATTGTTATATAACTTTTCAGGTTATTTTTAGATTCTTATTACATCGAAGGATTAAGATAAGACAATTTTCATATCCCTATTTAGTATATTTTCTTACCAAATAATGCCCGTCAATTTGTATAATGCTCCTGCTACTTTCTAAATATGTGATCAACATATTTTTTTAGTATGTTAAGAAGATCATAAAGTTGTTTATGGATATTTTAGTGTCTATAGCTCTTATTTTGATTATTGCTTAGAGAATCTTACACTTATTTTAGAAAGATATATTAAAACTAACCTTGTGCTTAATTGTGAAAAATTCCATTTTAATGGTTGATCAAGGTATAGTTTTAGGGCATATTATGTCTTCTAGAGATATAGAGGTTAATGAATCAAAGATTGAACTTATTTTTTCTTTTCCTTACCATATAAATGTGTGGGAAGTTCACTGTTTTCTTGGCCATGTAGGTTTCTATTGCAGGGTTATTAAGTATTTTTTGAGGATAGCTTCTACTTTATGGAAGTTGTTACAACAAGATGCTCCTTTTGATTTTAATGATAAGAGCAAGGAGGTGTTAGACAAGATAAAGGATTTCTTAATATCCCCATTAGTGATTCAACCTACAAATTAAAGCCTCTTATTCGAGATTATATGTGATGCTAGTGACTATATGATAGGGTAGTTCTAGGGCAAAGAGTGGGAAAGGTTGAAAATGCAATTTATTATGCTTCAAAAACCTTGAATTTAACCTAATTGAATTATTCTAAAATAGAAATAGAGCTCTTATCTATTGTATTTGCAATAGGAAATTTTTGGTCATATTTGTTTTATGATAATGTTACTATTTAATTAGATCATATGTTTAACACACCACTACCATAATGCATATGCTTGAACATCCATAGATTTTCTGAGAATATACCCTATAGGAATGGCATGTTAGAGCAATTACATTCACTTATTATGGCATCGTACATAACACAAGTATTTAAAATTTCAACTCATCCTACTTCATTAACAAAAGAAAATTTACATTGTCATTTCATTACATACTAACCATATTTTTACATTACAAAACCATCTATGATTTCACAGTTTTATACAAGTTCTATATAATATGCGATACTAAATAAAATCATTCTATCTAACTCCTTAGATATCAGCCGACCATACCTTTGATCCATTTCTTGTTTCCAAAATAGATAGATATCAGTCAACCATACCTTTGATCCATTTCTTATTTCCAAAATAGATAACACCAGACTTCAACTAGATTGCTTAAGAAGATAAATCTCCTCTCAGTATTTGCAAAATCAACATTGCAACTTTAATAAGTTTGAGAACTCAGTGACTGAATCATCATCGATGTGCTCACTCATATCATCACTCATTAACACCACTATTTTACCAAATATGTCACTTAAATGATTAATTCACATCACGTCACATACTTCGCTAGTTTCAACCATTAAATATTTCATCTCAGTTCAATGGGCATGTTAATTCAATTAGTCAATATGACATATTCATTCAGTCATTTAATAAATAGAGATACATATGCAAATGCACATGTGATTCCACTTCTTTCTTACTTTGTTGTAATTGAGCGCCTATTTAACTATGTCGTATCTGTTATGGATACCAGGCTCATTTTATTTATTGTCTCGTACCCATTTTAGATATAGGTCTCATTTATAACTGAGCTTGCTGCTCTTTGTGCACATTTATGAGTTTTAAGTTCTTTGGCACTTAGGTCACTCCGGTCATA
>JANSVA010000008.1:38420673-38446362 GCA_025504915.1 Erythroxylum reticulatum | reverse complement strand
CATTGAATTAGATGTCTTACCTTCAGAAATACTTATTGCTACAAACTTCTATCCATCAAGTACACCTCAACAAGTTCTTACTATTATTGTGGAAGAGGTTAGTCACTCAGTGGATTCAAGAAGCCTTAGTTAAGGAGATTGAAGAAATTCAAACACAGGTTGATGATATGAGTGACTCAGTGGGTGATCTACATCAGGAAGTAGCCTATCTACAAGTTTCAATTGAAGAAGACCTCAAGTTGATCCAAACCAATATGCAACGAATGTTTTCTGACGTCATGAAGCATCTTTAGCAATGTTTTTGATTAATAACAAATAAGGGGTGAAGAGCAGAAGCATAAGAAAGAAGAGAAGTAGAAACAAGATACCTTATGGGGAGACCAGAGACAAGAAAAGAAGATAGTAATGACTACAAACGACTACATTTTTTTCATATGTGTATTTTATATATGTATGTGTATATTGTTTGTTGTCTTCTTATTCATTATCTAAATAATATTCGTTCATTCACTTTTATCTTTCTAAAATTATGATTATTTGTTATCATCAAAAAAAGTGAGATTGTTAAGTCAAGAGGACTTTACGATTATTATTGTTGGTGAGAATCAAATAATAATAATATTAAAAATAAATGAACTATTTTGATAAGTGTGTTAAGTGTGCAGAAAAACACATAAGAATCGAAAAACACAGAAGAAGTGGAAAACACAGAAGAAGGGAAAACAAAGAAGAAGTGGAGAACACAGAAGAAGTGGAAAACACAGAAGAAGTGGAGAACACAGAAGAAGTGCAAAACACAGAAGAAGCGGAAAACACAGAAGAAGTGAAAAACACAGAAGAAGTGCAAAACACAGAAGAACAGGAAAGCATAGACAATACAAAGATGAAGATACTATAGTACGTCAGACAGTTAGTCAGTTGGAGTTAATTACAGAATTTAATTGAATAACAGGTTCTATAAGAAGCAAGAAGTAGTTATCAAGAATCAAGAAGCAGTTGGAGACTTAGGCTATAAATACTAGTTGAAGTCGAAGACTGAAAAATCTTTTTTATCTTTCAAGTGTTTACCTACAAATAAAAATTATGTATTCAAAAGTACAATACCAGAGAGCAAACTCTATTGTAACAAAAAGCTCGCAATATCTTTCTAGTGAGAGAAAGAAAAGGCTAAGAGCCTGGAGAGGCAAAGATAGCAGAAAAAATACTTTATGTAAGAGACCTGAAGACGCTCTGGAAGGGAAGAAGGAATACTTGTAAAGTTGTTGAAATATAGTGAAATCTCAGACGAACTCTAAGAACAGGAAGTAGCCCATGGTTTGGGGTGAACTAGTATAAAAATCATAGCGTCTATCTTCTAACCTTTCACTTTATTTTATTTTGTTTTTAGACAAGTATATGGAAGTTATTTGCGATTTAGCTACGTAAATATTTTTATATAACTTTTATGGTATTCTTTTAACAATTAGAAAAGTTCTTAACAAGATATATTAAAGTTTTTGGATTCACAGAAAGAATACGCAATTCAACGCCCCTTCTTGTGTATCTCATATATTGTACATGAATTCTATATTAACTTGTGATTTACTTCAGAAATAAATGTCAAATGGTAGTTGAAATAATTAGATAATGGTATTAGGATTTGATAAGAATATGGTATTGAAAATTGGGAGACAATTGGATTAAAAATTAGAGATAAATTGACTTGTTAAATAAAAGAACCAAGTGAGACCATAGGAAGAGGAAATGTGGCAAGTGACAACTAAGTGAGACCATAGGAAGTGGACATGTGGCAAGTGACAACCAAGTGAGACCATATGAAGTGAACATATGGCAAGTGACAAGTTTCACTTGCCAAGTTATGCATCCACCCCCTACGACACTCTCTCCCAAATGAAAGTCCATCTTCATTTTTATTTGTCTTTCACTTTATTCGTTTGCTCTCACCTCATGTTAATTTCTCTTCTCATCTTCTTTAATCTTCTTCACCTACGATAGACATTTCTCACCCTCTCAACGTAAACCTTATTCTCACATTTCAACTGCTACTTTCATTTTGTTATCATCTTCATTGTCTCTAAAAGACCTAACCATGAAATTGTTCATTGATGATAATCATTTGATATTGGGAAGCTAGGATTAAGAGTGATTTAAATAATCTTGGAGCTTAAACAAGTAAGTAACATATTACTCTTCATAATGTGTTAAATGAAACATATACGTTGATAATTAGTAGTTAAATGATTATAAAATGAGGACGTATATTTGCTGAAACGTGAATGAGAAACTTGGGTATATTCATGTCTTCCTTTTATATATTTGATGATCAATATTTCATAAGTTATTTTTGAGATGATTTTTGAGATAGAAAGATCATTATGATGATGTAAAAAGAATGCAGAAATTTCATGAAAAGACGATATGCTTATGTCTTGTTTTCATAGTCTATTAACGTGGATCTCTTTGGGTGTTATAGAGGTGAACTAAAATGAGTCTAGAGTTAAAGAAAAAGATTTGTATGGTGTCTTGAAATGAGGTCAATTAAAATAATAAGTTAGAGATGAAATGAAGGTGTTAATGAAGATGAACATGGGTATAAAATTTAATGAATTAGTGTATATGATATGTTCTATTTTTTATGTTTATGATCAATCATAGATTTTGATTTATGTGTGAATGATTTGAGATTAAATGGAAGTAGGAATAAAGAAAGGAAACATTAGGTAGTGCACGATCGTGCACAAGCATGATCATGGCAGAGAAAAAACCTCAAAGGAGTTGCACAATTGTGACAGAGAGGAAACCTCAGGGGAGTTACAATCATTCACATGCACAATTGTGACAGAGAGGAGAAATCAAGTAGTGCATCATCGTGGAGAAATCAGGTAGTGATTGTGCACAAGCATGATTATGACAGAGAGGAATCAATAGGAAGCGCAAGATCATGCGCAAGCACGATCATGACAGTAAAGGTGCAATGCTTTTTGACAGTTTTTGACACCCTTCACTCTTTTGACCATGACATCTTCTCCAGACCTCCGATTGACTTGAAATTTGAACCACAAGCTTCGCACACATTTTTCTTCCTCTCCACCAAATTTTATGGTTATTTGAATTCATAGTAAATGATTGATAATGATTGATTTACGATCTTATAAGAATCAAGTGTATTGAGTTGTGAAGCTTAATGCACGATAGAGTGATGAATTTAGAATAAATTTGTTTCATTGAGGTGTAAAATTAATGTCAAATTAGACTTATATTAATTTTGAAGTATAAATGATCATGAGATGATAATAAAGGAAATATACCCAGGATTTTCATTGAGCATGCATTGTACATAATCCATATATACATATGTGCATAAATGAGTGCTTATATAATTGTGCAATGTTGTGATGTCTGTAAATGTGTATTGCATGAAATAGAAGAGAAACTAGAGCGATAACATCCAAATATTTTCAGGACTTCAAGGAAATAACTATTTGGAGCAAACTGTAAGTAACCTAGATGGTCTCACTTGATTAATTGTTTATTTCAAATTTTGTATTGAATTATTATGTGAATGTGATTATGTTGATTCTAGACATTGACTTTCCGAGGCATTTAATGCATGAAATACATATTAGAAATGCTCATTGAATTAGAATTTAATGAAATAAGTGATTATCAAAGTAAATGTTGAATGACAAATCAAGGTCCAATGAAAAATGTAAATGAGATTATGATAGTGAATATGAATATGTAACATTGAACACATTTGATTGACTGAATACATATAATGCATTTCATTACATGAATGCATGACAAAATAAAGGCTTTGTGATCGGAGTAGCCACCGAAAAAAAGGTTAATGCTTAAAAAGTCAAAAGGAGTTTAAAACTCATAAAGTAAAAAGGAGCTTAAAGATCAGAATGTGGTAAGACCTTTGTCTCATTGTATATAATGAGCCCTATATCCCTAACGGGTAAAGGACAATTATTAATGAGCCCTATATCCCCCAATGGGTAATGGATAGTTATTAATGAGCCTAGTATCCATAATGGATACGAGACAGTTATAGACACTCAGTCATAACAACAACAATTGAAAATGAATCTCATATGCATCGAATATATAATTGATTTGTATGTTTTAAATGATCAAAATGAACTGTTTGACTACTCTGAACGTGAAATGTGAAATAAGTGATCAAAGTGATATGTGATGCTATATGATTATTACTGAAATGATGTGAATTACGTGATTACATGAACTATGTGTGTTATGTGTTATATGTTATGAGTGAGCCATCGATGATAGGTAGCTTATTAAGTTTGCAAAACTCATCAAAATTACAACGTTGACATTTCAGGTTCAAGAGATACAATATAACTTCTAAATCAATTTAAAAGATAACTAGCACTGATTTTGGATAGAAGACATGGCTCAAAGGTCAGTCATTCAGGACTGAGGAATTTAGACAAATTTTTGTATAATTCCTCATGTATGTAGCATGTTCTGTATACAGAGACATAAACTCTGATTAGTTTTTGATAATGTACATATATGGATGTTGTTGTAAAGCTGCAATGTACATAATGTTTAAGAAATGAAACTGAGAAATTGGGTTTTTATTTACTATGTTATTCTTTATGATGCCTTATAACAGAACATAACTACTATACGTGCCATTAATATTGGATATATACTTGAATGTCCTTAAGATGTTCTGATATGTACTCTATGGTAGTAGGGTGTTACAGGACACCTAAGTATCAACTCACAGGAGTAGTTGTAGACCTTTCTAGGCATGCCTATTTACCCACGACTAGGACTTGGCAGTTTTTAAAACAAAACATTTCAAATTTTAAAATCACATGTAAGTGATGTAGTGCATAACTTATGACTTTATTCCATTTTACTCAAATTTAACATGTTCATTCACATTTTATCAAACTTAACATGCCTTATAAACATAAACATTTCCAATAATGCACCAATGAATACATCAAGTAATTACACATTGCATGTATTCACACAAGTTACTAATTCACAACTAACACATTACTCTTGTTCTTTAAATCACACTAGCATTCATAAGTAAACTTCATTCCTTTAACAACTTATAAGTTCCAAACTTAGATACTTTTCTATCAAATAACACCTTCCTTAAGTTATTACTTCAATTAAAAATCCATATCTTATTCACCTTTAATTATCTTGTTCCAAATCAAACTAGGTTCATTTTACACCTTAATTAAATCCAATTACACCATTATAAAGTACCTTAACCTTATATAGTCCAACAATTGCCCAAAAACAACCTTTTCTCCTTCCTAAGTACTTCCCACGATTGTGGGAATGAGCCATATAAATCCCACAATATTTTACTTCCAAATTTTACTCCTTCATACTCCATCCAATACACCTTCACCAAAGTCTATCAATTTAACTTCAATTATACCTTATTCATGCTTCAATTCCTTATCAAATTCATGTCCAAACCTAATTCAAAAATCTTTCATTAGAAAAATCACAAATCATTATCTTACATACATCCAAACCAGAACAGAATTTTCCAAACAAGGATCATTTTCCAACATCATAACACATATTTCGTGCCAATTCAACTATCATAAAACTTGTATTAATAAATGCTATCAAGTTTAAAATTCCCTTACCTTATTAGCTTCAAGTTCCTTCTTCAAAGAACTAAGTAATCTAGCCCTTCATGCAACCAACATACTTTCAAAATCAAGGTAGATGTAGGTTAATCTTAACAGTAAAATGATAACAACATAGAAGGTAGTATAAAGTAGCTTTCTTGATGTAGTATCATGCAAGGATTCTTAAGCATTGATGACCCAAAATCAAGAAAAAAGCTCTAGCAATTGAGAGGGAGTGAGAGAGTTTTGGTGGAGAGTAAGGCGAGAATGAAGGGTGCAGAAATTTCCTTACAATCACTTAACACATATGCTGGAAGGTGTCACTATCTCAACATGACATTTAACACCCAAGCATGTAGTCAATTTTCCCTCCATTTAAGCTACCAAATGTCATAATTCTTTTGGGCCATTTGTCACTCAACCAGCACTGCCATATGTCAATTAATTATCTATGACATTTATCACTTAATTTTCATGCCAAATGTCACTAATTCATAGGCTTAATCACCCAAATTTTCATGTATCAACTTGTATTGCCACTTGACATTTTTCTAGTCTAAATTTACATTTTAACACGTCAATTCTTTAATGGTATCAATTAATTCCAAGTTACTAATCATGGTTTGATGGACCATAGATTCAAGATATATGCAATTCACAATCATATTGCAATTTCAACACCTATTACTTTTACTCTCATGGACATGTAACATTTTAACTGGGATATAACTTAGAGCCTACAATCTATGCCATATGGAAAGTAAGAAATTGGTGTATTTTTAAGGGCAAAGTTATATGTAAGTATGCCTTCTACTTCTAAACACTAAATTAGAGGTATTATTTTATCAATTGTCAACACCAACATATTCTATCATATTATGGCATCCCATTAACTAGAATCACACATGCACTTATTTGAGTAACAAGAAGTAGGATATAGCTCTCTAAATCTATAATACTGTGAGTTAATTATTTTCCTATATTGTTGACATTTTTGGTATCTTGTTGATCATAATCTTATATCTTTTGTTGTATCTCCTATTCGGAGATGGTTTATTAATATAATTACTTCATTTAATTTCAGAAAATAAAAATTTTAAAAAGATAGATTAAAAATAGAAAAATATCATAAGTTTAAAGTTTAATCAAATAGAGAGAAAAGGTTTTTTAAAAATGTAGACCTTTCCACATTACATAGTATTCAAGATATACATAGATTTATTAAACCATTTCAACATATTTTTAAAAATATTAAAAAGACGGGTCAAAGGTAGAAAAATATCATAAGTTAAAAGTTTAACTGTGGCCTACAGAGAGAGTAAATAGATTAGATCTTTCCACTTTGCATATTAGATTAAGATACATGTAGTTTTATCAAATGATATTAATATACGAAACCTTACTTTTTAATTAATAGAGTAACTGTTTCCAAAAACCAATTGTGTTATAAGAGAAGATTATTACAAAACATGATCGATATTAAATAATTAAGTAAATGGTTGATTTGTATTATAACGTTTGAATGAGAAATGGGAATTCAACGTAAACCTAATTCCTCATTAAGTTTGTAATAATTTGTTTATTTTGTCTTGCAAATGAGCTCGTTAGTCTGGTTTAGTTGCAATTTGTGAAGGTCACTAGAATGGCAATCATATACTATCATTCCACTTAAGATTTTTAAATTTAACTTTGCATACTGTATACAGAGAGTGTGTGTGACCTAATTCTCCGTCTGACATGCTTAATCTTTTGCGTACGGATACACAACGAATTACTTTTCCTCGTAATTAACGTTTATTTACCGCCTTTGATGTACCCAAAAAAAAATCTGTACTAGGAAATAGAGTACTGAAAAATGGATGGGCGTCATGCCATACAATCATATTATTTGGAACAACCAGAAACATAAACTGGTTCTAGGAGGTTTAAAGGATACGGAATGAGCGTGAAACTTATAAATGTCGATAACAGTAGACAAATTGTAGTTCAAAGATATTTATATAATTAATGAGATAAAATTATAGTAAAATTAAAAAAATAAGTATTTAAAATTTTCTATCATTTGATTTTAAACAAAAGTCATATTGAGTAGAAAACAAAAGTTGATTAATCTCTACCAGTCAACTGAACAAACTACCAGTCCTTTCCTTAACTACTATTCTCGAGCAAGAATTTACTTATTCCAAACTAGATAGCTTTACCATCTAATCAATCGAGGCTTTTAGTTCCCTTGGAAACATCAACTACCTGCATTTTTAACAGCACATCTTCCTCTGATTTTCCTCATTTACTGCATACAAAGTGCAGCCTTCTTTTGATGTTTGATCATTCTGTCTCTTTCGACTCAGAATTGGATCATCTCTGCCTCTGTCGGGCTCTCTGAAAATTTTGTTCTTTTCACGGGCAATTGTTTACATCGACTGGTGATGGCTAGAACAAGCAGCAAGAACATACAAGCCAAGCTGGTGGGTATGTCTTTCCCTTTTTCACTTTTCTCTTAAACATGGCCAAACAAGATGGGGAAGAGAATATAACATACAGGGTTCATAGCTTTTCTATTCAATGAATAGGTCCTAGGGGCAAAAGGGTTGATTCTTTGACGTACTTAAGTCTAACATGGTGACTGCTGATCTTACGTCGTCCGGAAAATCTTACATACGTTTCTTAGGTGGTTTAATGTTGTTCTAATTGGCTCTAGGGAGCTTGTAGTTAATTATTAGTTCGTCTTTTGAAGTTATGTTCCCTTTTATCAAGCGGAAACTTCAATTGATCCTCCCTTGGATCATCTTTCTTTGAAAGGATTCTTTTGAGCGTTTGACGGAGGCGTAATCCGATATGCATTTTGAGAATAGATGGTTGGCAAAGCAGGAAGTTCATGTTTTTATGCTTTTCTCAGGTTCTCCTTGGGGATATGGGAACTGGCAAGACAAGTTTGGTTCTGAGATTTGTCAAAGGTCAATTTTTTGATTTCCAGGTTCGTTTTGGTTTGCTTATAACGTTTCTATCAATCAATCTATTCTTCTACTCCAGAGAGCAATTTGAAACAAACTGAATCTTAGTGGGATGTATATTACTACGCCAAATATTCAAAGAACTCAATTCCATTACATTAAATTTTTATCCCTGCAATTTGCCCAAGTTAGCTTCTGTTTTTGTTTGATTTGGTGTAAGTTTGTAAAGGTATAGATATATATGGCATCTAACAAGTGTCTAATATTTAGGAATCAACTATTGGAGCGGCTTTTTTCACTCAGGTTTTATCATTGAATGAGGCCACCATAAAGTTTGATATATGGGACACAGCAGGACAGGAAAGATACCATAGCTTGGCTCCTATGTACTATCGTGGTGCAGCTGCGGCCGTCGTTGTGTACGATATTACAAGCCCGGTATATGCTTCTTTTCTTCTGGAATGTTACTTTTCTACACACCTAAAATTGATTTTTTTATAAATATTTTCAGAAGAATAAAACCTTCTCCAATGTGCTGATTGTCTTTTAAGAAGTTTCTAACAAAATAAAACTCTCCTTTCATGTTTTCCTTTGCATCAGTTATCAATATTGTCATAACTCTTTGCTACTTGTCCAAATTCCTGGTTAAAGCTGATAAAGATTTTAGATTCTTGAAAACTGTTAAAGTTAGATAAGAGAACTTTCAAACATGTTTCTTTTTTGTGGTTGAAACATTTGGATGCAGCACTTTGATATTACTTGATTGGCATGCAAGGCTAAATTATTTATGCTCTAAAAGTATGTTTAAAAGTCGTAAGAGATTGCATGCTAGCCATACCTTCTCTGAACCCTGTCCTACAACTAACACACAGGTAGCTAGATTTTAGGTTTTATGGAAAATTTCAGGAGGTAATTATGTTCGACCATAGCCAATTCTTTGATTAAATTTATGTAACTCATTTATTCATTCGGTGAAAATTGTAGTTCATGGACCATACATATATATATATTATCTTTGACCACTACTATTAATGTGTCTGTGTTCAGGAGTCCTTTGAACGAGCTAAAAAGTGGGTTCTGGAACTGCAAAGGCAAGGTAAACAACCAAAATCTTCTCCTGAAAGTATCTTCCACAGAAAGTGGATATCTGAATACATTGAAAGGGAGAAAGACTGACATTGATGAAATATATAATGACATTTTCTCTACATTATCATGATTGTTTCGTTGATTTGTACTTAATGTTATGAAAACACTGCCGAGAACTTTCAACAAAAGCATTTTTCTTGTGCAATTTCATTAATCTTATTCTCTATATGTCAGGAAATCCGAATTTAATAACATTCTTGGTGGCTAACAAAGCTGACTTGGAAGAAAAGAGAAAAGTTGGAAATGAGGTGCTTCAAAATCCTCTTGATAGAGAATATATTCCTACTTAGAGCATAGTTCCACAGATTTTCATTGATCAGTCAAGGCTTATAAACAAATAATTCTGCTAAATATTGCAGGAAGGCGAGCAATATGCAAGAGAAACTGGTTTGGCTTTTCTTGAGACGTCTGCTAAAACTGCACAGAATGTAAATGAGCTATTTTATGAAATAGGTAATGTACTAGTCATGGACGAAAGAATGGAACTTGTATTTCAATTTTCGGCTGTTTGTTATATTCCATATCTGATGCCACTTTCTTCATCCGTGCGGTTCAAATTTCAAACAGGATAGGCTTTGATTTTCCCCAGAAGAAATCCAAACTGAGAACTGATTATAATGAATACAGGATAGACAAGACGAAGTTGCATTATTATATTCCGCTGCTTGCTTTAATACTTTCCAACAGCTTTGTTTTGGTGCTAGTCCTTGCCATTTAAATGCCTGTTTCTGAAATTTTATGTACTCAGAAAGCTTCTGAGTTATTGTAAGAATCGACAAGACATAGTGCTAATAACATAAATTCCCTCCTTGCAGCAAAAAGATTGGCGAAAGCTGCCCCTACACGTCCGGCAGGAATGAAATTGCATGGCAGACCCCAAGAAAGTGGAAGAAGAATGTTCTGCTGCTCATGAGTCATGATTGATGATGATACCTCATATTTCATTGGGTTGTATGTAATCTTACCATCCCTGTTTTCTTTCAGTTAATGCTTAACATGAATTAAAAAAAACTGGTCTTGCAGCTCTGGGTTAAAAAATGTGCTTTATATTCTATCACCCGGAAGGGGTAATTAAAACAAATTACATCATTGATCCCAACGTATGTGTCATGGCTCCAACTATTTAATGTTCCAAGCAGTTTGTAATTCCTATTGATAATTACATGATTCTTTCCAAGTTGATACACTGATAGAGACTAGACATTGGCTATTACGATTTTTGTTAGTAGAAGTTATTTCTACCCCATCTCTGTAGTTTTAGGTAGTTATTAGTATTTAAAATTAGGGAGGTTTACGTTGAAGAATGATTCTGTACAGTGACTATTTATGCCAAACGTTTTCTAGAGAAACAGTCAATCAAATTAAGCCTTTCACAGAGTTCTTCTATTCTCCACCTGGCATCATTACCAACCCCTCACATAATTAGCTTTTAAAATTTCTCTATTCACCAAGAATGCAAGGCATATCTCATAATTCTCTAACTTGAATTCTTCAACATTTCACCAAGAATCACTCCCTATCATTTCTACCCCTGAGGACTTCAAGTTATGTGACTAGTCACCAAGTTCAAGCTATGCTTGAACTTTTTAGCAAATGATGATTTTATCAACATGTAAACTACATCCTTCTAAGTGTGAATTTTTTTCAACAAAATCTGACCAAATGTAATCAATTTTTTTATCTTGTGAAACCTCTTATTCTTCATTATAACCTTATTTGTCTATCTTCCTCCTAACTTTCCCCAGTCTCTTAAAAAATAGTTGCATCTTCATCACTAATGATAAGAGCATACATGATGTCTCTCCAATTATATCTCCTTGGCTTCTTAATGATCCATCTCACTCTCTATCTTTTGCTATACTTTGCCAATCCTTTCTTCCTGAAATTGTTCTAGTATCACTTGTATCACCTTTGAACCAACACAACTCATTGTTGATCTCGATATGTCTTTTTCATATGTTTTCCTCAACATTCATTGCTCCCAAGTTACTATATCTTTAAAGGTTACCCTAGACTTTTATCAAGCACATGAAATTTACAAAAGTCTATCTTCTTATGTTTTACATCCTTTAATAAGCTCCCCATATGAACTTTGACTATCTCTTGCTTACGAAAATGACTCACTTGCATATGCTATGCCGCAATATTATCATCCTTTTACCTTGAGGATTGAGAAATAACTATTGATCCCATTACTGTCTTTCACATTAAGACAGAGATGCTATGTTATATTTTTTTTTCTTATTTAACACACCTTTTACCACTTTAAGCTTTTTATCTTCGTCAAAAAACTCATACCCTTGACAATCACGTGTACTCACGAAAATCAAATTCTTTCAAAGCTCAAGAGCAGAATAAGCATCCAATATTCTAACAATTTCATTATGTATTTTGATATACACTGAATCACTATATTTGACAACATACTCCCCATCATTACAAAATTTGACGATACCATTCTATCTTTTTAAAAGAATTGAATCTGTCCTTATTCAAAGTTATAAGATAAGATGCAATAATGTCTATCACCGACCAATTTGTAGAATCAAATTTACTCACAATCAAAATATAATTATCTATTCCATTCTCTTTATCAAAACTCTCAATTGTCTTTTACATACTCTATATCAAAACTCTCATGGACTACAAAATTCTTGTTTTTTTAATCTATTTCTTTTCTTGTTTCTATCCATTTGATATGGGTAGTCTCTCTTAAAGTACTATTTTTCTTTATAGTTAAATCATAAAGCATTAAACAACTTTAGCCTTTGATTTGGATTTTGGGTTACTCCTACTTTGAGTATCCTTTCGTTGTTCTTCCTTGACTAATAACTAGACCCATATATAATCCACCTTTATATGTGTTAAAGACCTTTTTCTTCAATTCTCCAGACTACAGAGCACCTTTCGTATTAATTAAATTGCCTAGCTATCATACAATATGGAATTAACAAAATTCTCATGTGAATTGGCAAGGGAAAAAATGGATTATGACAAGATCCTCATTCTCAATTTTAACCCCAACACCTTACAAAACCAAGATGATTTGATTAAAATTATGAAAGTGATCTTTTATTTGTCTACTTTGTTTTGATATAAATGATTCATAAGTCCTTTGTTATGATATTTTTAAGTTGTTTCCAAAATTAATCAAAATTCATTTCATCACCCACCTCTCTAATCACCTTATCACCTAAACTCAACAATATTTCACTACACATTTTTTTTGCAAAATCTTTTCCTTTTATATTCCTAAATTCCTTAAAATTTCTTTTTTTTTCAATGCTATTGTGCATCTTTGCTGAACAAGAACTGCTTTCATTTTCACCTTCCATAGAGTGAAATCATTCAATCCATCTAAATATCGAATTTGTGAAGAGATATTTTGATAGCAAAACCTATGCTCTAATACTAATTGTTAAGATATCAATTATTCTATTACCAATTGTCACACAAATGGAAGCAATATAAGATGAAATTAGGCGAAGTAAAAAACGTAAGAATTTATGTAGTTTAACCAATTATACGAACTACATTTACAAGGAAGGAGATAGTATAACTACGAGAAATTCGATAAAAGTAGAGTAGATGATAACAACATTCTCAATATCCCAAAGGTTCTACCTTACAAAACTTTTATTAAAGTATTTATAGTCTTAGGTTACATGTAAGAAGTTAAAATATAGTGAAACATTATTTCCATAGGAGCCTAAGATTATTGAAACATTATTTCCATAAATATCTAATGATTATAAAATTCCACTTTTATGCATCATTAAAAATTGTGTCACTAGTCTAGCACTCATCCTACACTTAACATCGATATTGATTTATTTTTGACTTAAAAATTAAAAATTTCTAACTAGTATGAGACTGGTGCTAGTATCATATCCCTATTTGATGCTAATTAACTTGTAAATCTTCACTCTTCATCAATAATTCAAGATATATTGGTGATGATGTCCCTTGTACCTAAATTAAATCTTAAATTTCATCCATAAAACAAATATAGTATAGGAAAGTATGGAATTGATTTCATGAGGAATTCTAGTTCATTAAACGTTACAAAAGAGATATTTAACTAAATGGGGGTTATAATGATACTAAATTTTGTGATAGAGAAAATAAATTAAATTATGCAAATAATAAAAAGAGAAATATAAATAAAACAAAGCTCGATTTACAGTTGCTTCCACCAATGGAACTACGACTGGTTATCGATACAAAATAATAATTATTTCATTAGTTATATATTCAATGTGATGTTGAATACCTATCTTTCCATAAGATTAGTTAATAAAAAATATGTAATTTAATTAACTCTTACTGTTTAACAACCTTATATATAATCTAAAATTTAATTAAGTAATAACTTTACAAAAAGAAAGGTCATCGAAGCAAGATAACACAACGTCAATGGTTAAATTTTGTTGAGCAAATTTTAATCTTATAAAACCCTCAATATTCTGTAAGCGGCATGGGTCATAGCATAGTATATGAGCTGTCGATCCCACGAGAAATTAATAAACTAATCGAATCTTATTCTGTCTAAGGCCTAAAAGTATAATTAAAATGAAAATAAAAATGAGCATAAATTTAAGCAAATGAATATAGAGTGATTGAAATAAGAATTGTAAATCAATACAAGAAATCAAATTTAAGCACCACCAATTAACAACTCGAGAATCACACAAGGAAGATTAATCAATTATAAGAAAGGCAAATTTGTCCTATCATCTAATGCTAACTGGATCACTCTAGAGTTAATTTAGTATCGATCTTAGAATTTCAAAGGATGGATTAATTTCTCTTGAATTATCAACATTAACCCTAAAATATAAATCCTAATTGAACTAAATTACTGAAATTTTACTTTCTTAATTAACAAAAAAACCAACAAATCATTTAGATCTTAAGCATTCTAATAGACAATCAGGTCCTTATATAAGATCTCTCTCCATATAAATTACCGATTTGATTGTTTTTATGATCTACTAGATTGTTTAACTCTCAGTACCCAACCTAATAATTTTGCCATTAGTTCACTCCCTCTATTTATTATCGAAGCATGCAAATACGACAAAAATCACAATACCCAACATATTAACATAAAAAATAATCAAATTAAAATTAATTCAAGAACAAATCCCTAAAAGACTTTAGAACATCTTTAGCAACATATTCAACATCCTCAAACCCAAAGCATATATGAAGATGACATGAATAATATGAAAAAATAGAAAATAACTTGAGATGGCTGGGTTGGAGTGGTTGGACAGCAGCTGGCTGAAACTTCCCTTCTCTTCTCTCCTTCTCTCCCTCTTCCTTGTGTTCTTTGTCAAGATGGCAAATGGCTGCTCTTTTAGATTAGGTCATTTTTTTCTCTTTTATAGTCCTAGGGCTTTTTAGGGTAAAGACTAGGTTTTATCATACCCAAATGTGTTAAATAACAATCCAAAAGTTTAATTTAGAAGCAATCTCCACATTTGTCTTGGCATAGGTCATGATCATGCCACGTTAAGGCCATGATCGTGACATTTAAAATATGCTTTTGTCACGATCTTGGCTCTGAGTCCTTCGTTGAGCTTCCTCCAAATCTTCTCTATTTTTTGATATCTGGTCTCAAACACTAACAAGTACATCAAAACACCTCAAACCTAAAAATTAAAGCTCAATAGCATGTTCTAACCAACATAATACTCAAAACACAAATATCTAACCAACTAGCAAAATTCTAAACCTAAACACGCATTAATCAATTAATTAACAAATAAAAAGATACTAAAATGCCTAGTAAAACATCATGCAACCTAAAACTATCAACATCCCTACACTTGAACTTTTGCTTGTCCTCGAGAAAAAACAAAACAAATAAAACGCAAACACAAACACACCAAACAATAACACACATATAAGCAATAATGATACAATAGCATTAAACTTCATGAAACAAATTTAACTACAAACATAATCCTTCAAGTTGTTCTAACTAATTAACTTATGAAATTTATGTCTAAGTACTTCAAACTAAATATAGATATTAATCAACAATTAATGTCAAATTCATTCACTCCTATCGCTCACACACATACATTCGTAATTAGTTAGTCAATCAAAATTGTAACTATCCTTAAGTGGCTTTTTATGAGAAGTCATACTATTCACAAAGATCGGTAGGATTTATTAAACAATGCATTATTTTTGTTAATTTTCATTAACATAAACGTTGTTTATTGACATGAAAGGAAACATTTGTAATAAAATTTCCCCAATTAATCAACTAGGTTATGTTTTTATTAAGCGGTTTGGTTAGAATGTCATTATAGCCTTTTGACATGAAGACAAACATTTGTGATGAATTTCCCCCGGTTACTTGGCTAAATCATATTCTCAACTGGCTACGAGCTTTATTAATAACCCAATTTGTTTCAGAAAGGGCCAGCAAAATAGTTATTTATTTAAGAATTACACAAATTTTTTCATCTTGTTTCCTACCTCAATTCTTTAGCTAATCATTCTCATGAGCTATACTAACGTTGCTACTTATTCAATTAATCTAAAATTATAAATGTATGGGGCCAATTCCTAAGGTGAATGAATTAACATCATATCCTAATTAACATGCATATTTAATCTAAGCAACCTAGGATACCAGTTTCATAAGCTAATAAATCTTTACAACCTAGAAGACTATGTTTAAAGCTAAATTGATTCTATTAAGTCCTAGCCATAGACACATTCACACGAGTTACATCATGAAATCCTTAATAAGAACTAAAATACAATATGCAAAATTCACATTTAAAATGAAAATACAATGCAAGCCTCCCCACACTTGGACAACACATTGTCCTCAATATAAGAAGAACAAACAACACGTAAGGTGGGAACAAAAAACAACATAATAGGAAAAACATAAAATAAAGTAAAAAGACAAACGTTAGAGCATAAAAACCCATCATGAAGATTGAGGTGGTGAAGGTGCTAGTGAAGAAATTTGGAGATACTAAAAGCCACGAAGTTCCAACAATTCACTCCCTACAAAACAAAAATAAAAAATACCAATAAAATATAATAAAACAAATAAAACTTACCCTAATTCTTGGATTGCCTCCCAAACAGTGCTTAGTTAATCTCATTAACTTGACGTGCTCTTCCTTCCACACTCAACCTGGGTCAATTATGAGTGACTTGCTTCTACCTATGTCATCAAATTTAAGTTTTGTAGCCTATAAATAAGCTACAACTTGTAAGATAATGAAAAGAACAATATTGATAAAATTAAGAAAACCAATTAAGTTCAGTAATGTTCCTTTTACTAGCAAATTGTCAATAAAATAGGGAATAACAAAACTCCCTGAATCTTTTATTGAATCCAGGAGTTTGTCCTGTAAAAGGGTGAGTTGTTCTTTTTTCCCTCAATCACCCCCGTCTCCTCTTCTTCTTTCACTTCATGAATAGAGACTTTCATATCTTCTTCAGCCTTTATGTCCTATATCCTCTATTCTTCGTTCTCTTCTTCAACTTCTAGAATAGAGACTTGCTTATACGCTTCAAGCTCTATATATGATGTTGTCTATTCTTTTTCCTCTTGATCCTTTAAACATTTTACTTCATCAATTCTCATAAATAAGCTACTCTCCTTTAGATCCTTTAATACCTTATTAATGTTGAATTTCACTTGTTCATCTCCAATTCGAAGGACAAGGTTAATGTCCAAAGCTTTTCAAGAGGTCGAAAATGATATAAAAAATTAGCAAACAGTTTTGATCCTCTTCTAAGTCTAGCATAACGAAATCCACAATAATTATAAACTTATCCACCTTTATAGGTACATCCTCCACCACGCCAAATGATTTCTTTATCAAATGATATGCCAGTTGAATATGCATAGATATTGGTTTCACATCTCTTAACCCTAGTTTCCCAAAAATCGACAAAGGAGTAAGGTTTATACTTATGCCTAAGTCACATAAACATTTTGAAATCTTTAATCAACTAACTACATAGGGTATTGTAAAGCTCCCCAGATCTATCAAATATGAGGGCTTATGTTTGGTAATTAAAGAATTGGAGGTTTTTGTCTTGACTATCATTTGATTATTATCTGAAGTTTGCTTAGCAGATAATATGTCTTTAAGGATCTTCACGTACTTGGGCCTGCATTTCAACACTTCGATAAAAGAAAATTAAATTTGTCATTTCTTTAGCTTTCCCATGAACTTTGCAAATGGTACATCTAATTTGTTCTTCTGAAGTCTCTGTGGGAATGATATTTTCGATGTGTAAGGTGGAGGAGGAATGTATGGAGGGTCCTTATTCTTGTCTTCATCCTTTTACTTCTTCTCTTGATCTTCTACAAAGTAGGTCTTAGCTTGTCTTTTCATAAGTTCTTCTAGCTCTTTCCCACTCCTAAATGTGATAGCCTTATATTGCTATCTTAGATTTACTTCCATATTGCTTATAATGTTTTCCACACTTCTCTTAAAAAATTCCCTATAAAGCTAGCTCATTTGAAACTTTTAAGTTGTGAATAGAAGAGGCTTAATCTTTTGTTATTTGCTCAAACTTTCGTTCTAGTCTCTTAGGGGTGTCTTCCATATTCATAAGTTTTTCCATGATATTGTCCAATTTAACATCCCATAAATTAGACTCATGTTGTTGAAATCCTAACAAGCCTTGAATTCCCATTTGAGTTCTTACACTATTAGACTAAAAGAAATCTGGGTGGTTCTGCCACCTTAGATTGTAAACATTCTAATAAAGATGCTTACTTCCCCGACCAAATTGTGCCTTAATGAAGTTCGCAAGGTATCTTTGCTCCTTTTGATATATTTCATCTGTCATTGTTCTTTTTATCTCTTCTTGGCATTTAACTCTTCAGATTCTTCATTGTTCCTTATAATGTCCAGATTGATGTGTCTTCTACTTTGTTCCTAAACTTCCTTCTCTTTCTCTCTCTTTTTTTAATTTCTTATAATTGGGTACCATAATCACAAAAACGGTAATAATTCCTTAAACCAAAGGAATTCAAAAATTCCTAAATGTTTTAAATCACATTATTCAATCAATTATACCCAAAAAATGTCAATGAATGCATGAATGATTATTTTTAAAAAGCCAACAATAAATATTCACGTGTGTTTGAAAATATAATGATGCATGAGCTTGCAATTCACTCTAGTTGCTCTCAGTATGCTCAATTCATAATTATGGGGTCTAGCCCCAAACATGGGATGTTACATCCTTGCTGAAATGAAAGTTGATTGATGAAAATTGAGAATAATGAAAACACAAAAGTTGGTTTCATAAATGGAAGGACATTTTAAAGAAAGTTTCTAAAAGAAAAAGAAATTGTTATAGATCATAAAAGGGCTAATGAATGACTCATGTGGAGTAAATATAATTTGAAGAAAATCAAAGAGCAACAACCTACATTTCCATACCCTATCTTAGTTCAAAGAAAGTCAAACGAAGCATAGTTGAATGAGGTCTTGCATATAATAGGACAACTGAAAAAGTGACTTACCCTTGCTGAATCTATAAAAGAGAAGTTATTAAATGAAGAGGAACTAAAGATGTTGGAGAGTGAAACATTAATCAAAGAGAGCTCCAATAGGGTAACAACGCTACCATAGAAACAAGGTGACCTAGGGAATTTTTATACTATCAATAGTGTCAAAGTGGATAAGGCTTTTGCACATTTAGGGGCCAGTATGAGTATGATGCCTTACACTCTTTACAAAAAGATGGAATTAGGTGAACTAACACCAATTATGATAGAAAATTTGTTATAGAGTGTTGCAAATTTCCACTCATAAAGACCCACCTGAGAAGCAACAAATTCAAAAGAATAATCGAAAGAAGAAAACAAGGAAGAAAGGTGGTAGAAAGCACAGTCAGGTAGCTTACTTATAGCTTATGAAACCTATAGTTAGGCTATAATCATATGAATCATTTAAACCACCTTTAGTACAAAAGATACGTCAAGCTAAAAATATTAATCAAGCGCTCCTTGGGAGGCAGCCCAAGATTCAGGATTTCCTTTTGTTATATTACTTTCGTTTTTATCGTCAAATTGTTTTAAATTATATTATTTTCTATATTTCCTTTATTTCTTTTTATCCTTTCTTTTTCTTTTATTTTTGCAAGGTTAAGTTAACATTGGATGGATAAACATCAAGAAATCACCACAATTAAGTAAGTACTAAATAACCCTCTCACTTGCATATTTCATTGTATTTTGTAGATTGAGGACAACGTCCAATTTTAAGTATGGGGATGGGCCAATTGAATTATGAATTTTTAACTAGAATTTTCAAATTTATTATAATCCTGATTATAAGTTTTATTAATTGATGTTTATAATTAATTGAGATATGTCCATGAAAACTATATGTTGTTGTTGAATATTGATTTGAATTTGTGTGCATAAAGGATAATGGTTATAATGAAATTACTTTTCTAAGTCATATTTTTCATAATCATTGAAATTTTCAAGTTGAATGAAGTTTGTATATTATTTACACACATATACCCATTCTTTTCATAATCTTTGGAGCCTAAATAGCAAATTCTTTAAAACTTTTAAACCTCTTTTTATTCTTTCATGTGTGATTTCATCTATAGTAAGATAATTCTAGAACTTGTTTTATTATGCATGTTGAGACCATATTTGTGGAAATTTGAAGCATTAATATGATAAATGCAATTAAATTAAGTAACTTGTTTTAACCTATTTCGTTAACATTACCATACCCTTAACTGTTTTAAATTATGATATTTTCTCTATTTCTTTTATCCTTTCTTTTGCTTTTATTTTTTCAAGTTTAAGTTAACATTGGATGGATCAACATCAAGAAATCACCACAATTAGGTAAGTACCAAATTGTTGGACTTATGTAAATATAGTGCTCTAGAAAGCAAGTGTATTTACATGTAACTTAATCTTCTTCAGTTACAGTTTTGTAATGAAAATATTTATTATTAATAAAACAAAAGAGTTTGCTTTTTATGAGCATTATATATCTAGTTAAAAGGTACCGAGATTCTTTTTTAAGTAATATACATATACATAGAGATATATGGGAAACATGTATGTTATTAGAATCTAAATTAATTGATTTATAATTGAATAATCAAGTTGGTTACTTGATTATGGTTTAGACTGTAGTGTTGCGATTTATCTCCATATAAGTAAAGGAGTTTACTTTGACGGAATGATAAGTTTCATATCATGATAGTAGTTGACTATTGATAATGACACTATTAAATGAATTTGGAATCAAGTATGTTTTCAAGAATAAAGTAGGCCGTTACTTTAGCCTTAAAACATACATTTGAGCATTTGCTTATTATAGACCATAATCTTGATGAGTGGTGAATTAATATATGTTTTATTGTAATTCTTGATATGATCATAATGGATTTTTACAAAGTATCAATTCGGTGTTTGCATGTTAGAATTTTTAATTGAAATATGTATCAGGGAACATTCATTCAAGTAAAGAGTTTATAGTGATATCATCACTTCTAGATGTTTTATGGAGCTTGGTGATTAAACTAGCACCAGGAGTTTGATGGACTAGCTACCCATCAAGTCTTAACACCAAGATGAGATCTTGTGTGTTAATCACCATATAGAATAAAATGGGAGATCTAGAAAGAAAAACCAACATAAAGGCAAAATAGTAATTTTACCCTTTATTTTATTGATGGCTATAATAAGGTTCATAATAGGATTTGCAATTGGACATCTTATTTGAAATATGTTTTCTCATAATATTTAATAATTCAAGAGTTCAACTAATTGTCTTTAATGGAATGACATTTAGTTAATAAGCTAGAATTAATTCTGGGCTTATTGGAGCTTGAATTATTTAAGTGCAATAAGATTCCCCACTTAGCTTCAAAGAAGGTTATCAAGCTAAGTAACAATTATAAATGGAGGTTTTAAGGCCCATGATCGAATTTTGGGCTTGCACTAATTAATGGTTAATTAGGAGCCCATATGTTCATTTAGAAATGGGCTACAATTTGGTTTAATTTAATTAATTATATTAATTATATTAAAACAAAATTCTTAAAGAATTGAAGTGTATTTTCAATTTTTAATGGCTGAATGTGCAGCGGCACAATTAGCATTGAATTGCTAAATAAAGATGGTATTTATCATGCTTTATTATCATTAAATGGAGTTATGATCTTACCATTAAATGGTTTAATGGTCATCTTTTAATGATAGCATGTAATGTATCCTTTTTAGCATTCATTTGATTAAAGATGAAAGTTGTCTCTTGGATGGATCATCTTCCATCTTTCATCACTAAAAAACCAAAATTGACATGTCATATTAGGTGATTGGTCTTTTCATATACCCATCTTAAAACAAATGAGAAGTGTCTCGTTTAATGGCATCTTTTTGTTTGATTAAAGAAAGGTATAATGCATTGGATGCTCTCCCTTTCTTTCTTTTCATGCATAACCAAAATTGAGGTATGTAAGAAAGGGTTTTCACATTGTTGTGACCAACTCTCTCCTCTCACCTATGCATGGCTGAAACCTCGAATGAGAACAGTCTCATTGTTTCCTTCTTTCTTCTAAGAAAAATCTCCTCCAAACATTTCTTCTCCTTTCCCACCAAAGGAACTTGTTAACCAAGTTATCCAAGAAGAACAAGTAGTACATCAAATTGGTTGAGGATACAACAACAAGGAGAGGATAGCACAGTGAGGAGTTAAAGCTGTAGCGAAGGAGTCGGTAATAATCTCTATCTTGTTTATATTTATTATTATCCTTATACCATATCATGTGTAGATTGGCATGATGATTTGGATATATTGCTTATGTTGCAATTTAGATTTCTATAAGTTTTGAAATCTACCGTTTCTCCAAATATGACATGCTTTCTTTTTTCCATCCAACAATTGGTATTAGAGTCAATTTTCTTATGCATGATTTTGGTTCCTACATGTGATGCATGGGTTGGCAATCATTTTTGTATGCTGCATATTTTTATGTGATAGAAATATATATGGTGTATATTTTGCTCTTTTGGTTGTCCATAGATTCTAAAGTTACCTTGTGAGATTTCTTCATTTGGTTTGTAACAAGGAGGGTGGTCTATCATCACCATGTTTCCTCCTTGGTTCCATTTTTGTGTTTTCTTTCATTATGTAATGTACAAAATCAAGTAATGATGAAGATGAAGAAGCCATGGATTGAAGAAATGTAGAGGTAAAGTTTCAGTTTTGTTGATGGTGTCTTGTCTATTTTTCAATTTTTAGAAAACAAAAGTGCTAGAATTTTGTTCTAACAAATTTTCGATTGTATGAACTTTTTTGTAAAAAAGTTTTAGTTTCTACAAGTGCTGGAATTTTGATGTCACATTCATAAGTTTTGGTTTTGGTGAAAAACAAATTCAGATTATTGTTTTCTTTTGGACAAAAAAGTGGTTTTATGAAAATCAAATTCTTTATTCTAAAAGAAAAGTCATTACACACCTTTTACGAAATGGGCCGGGTTATGCAAGTGAAGAGTCTGAAGCGGAAGATCCAAGTCTATGAAGAATATTTTAGGCCTAAAAGGCTTATAATTATTTTTATGTTTCTAGGTTGGACAATCAAATATGGCTTATTATTTCATGTGATGAATAGATAAATGAATGCAAATAATATGTGATATTATGTGATTGCATGTCATTTAGAAAATTACAAACCCTAGGCTTTGCTATGCATTCATTATATATGATATATATAATGAAACAATATAGGATGGATAATAAATTGCATCTAGACAAGATGGTATTTATTAAAACTTAAAACCCAAAAAGATTGAGTGGGAGAGGATGCTCATGGAAGAGTCCACGGTCTCCATGTGATGGCCATTTGCATGTAGTGAAGTGTTACTCCCCACCAGAGGGCATGAATCCTAGATCTTGCATGGTTTGGGTCACCTTATGGATAAGTCCATTCATTGATAGCAAATGTGACCTCCCACCAAGTTATGGTTTGTAAGTACCTTTAGTGTATAAATCGAATGGTAACACACTCAACATATTTTATCAATAACCTGCCCATTGTAGCTCTTTTGGTAAAAGTATGAACCAAATCATGACACTTCTAAAAAAGTTAGACATGAAGATGCTTGGTATTTTTTTGAGTGGGAGGGTCCTAATTTTTCTTTTAATGGATAAGATGGTCCATCGTCATTTAGTTCATTATAGATAAGAAAAATAATTGTAGTATAAAGTTTTAATTTTTGTAAGTTTTGTTAAATCTATCATCATACATACATGCATCATGATTTTATACAAATTTTCAATATTCTTGATTAATATGCTCATGTTTTAATAATTTATATTTTCAAACATAATCACCACAAAATGAAACCCTCACTTTGCTCTTGAAAAATAACAAATTAGAAAATTGAGAGAATTTTAATGAATGGAGACATAACCTTGACATTGTTCTTCAATATGAACGAATTTCATAGGCATTAATTGAAAATGAGCCTACACCTCTGGGTTGAGATTCAACTCTTAAGCAAGTCCAACAACATGAGTGATGGCAGAATGTTGATAAGACTAATAAGTGCTATATTCTAGCTTCTGTCAGCGACATGTTGCAAAATCAAATTGCTTGTATGAAATCTACGAGTGTAATGGTCCATCACCTACATAAGATGTTTGCTGTGAGGACCAAGGTTGCAAGAGTGAAGGTTATACAAACCTTCTATAATCTTAGACAAAAACCTAGTAAACCAGTGCGAGATTACATGCTAAAGGTAATCTTGATAGTTACTGAAGTTGAGATGCTTGGGGCGGATATGGATGCGGACATGCAAATGATTATGATCATTAATAGCTTAAACTCATCTTTTTAGTAGTTTAAGTTGGACTATGAGCTTAATAGCAAGGATTATACTTTGATTGAGTTAATAAATACCCTCCAGAGTACAGAGGAGATACTAAATATCAAGGATTATAGGTAAGAAGCTATTATAGCATCTTCTTCTAAGCCCAAGAGTAAGGGCAAGCAAAAGAAGAAGGCCTAAATAGGGGTCAAGGTCTAACCCATGAAAAAGAAGGCCAAAACAGACACTAAGGGAAAGTGTTTCCAATATGGTGAGCAAAGTCACTAGAAAAGAAGTTGTGTGGTCTATCTTGAGTCCCTCAAAAGTAAACAAGGTGTGGGTTTCCTATGTTTGTTAGGAACTAGAAATGTGGCAGATTCTGATTCTTGAATATTAGATTCAAGAGCCACTAACCATGTTTGCAATTATTTGTAGGGGTTCCAGCAAAGGAAAAGACTACATAAAGGCTAGTTTTAAGTCAAGATAGCAAATGGATCCTATTTTTTAGCAAAATTAGTGGGAGTAACTATCTTGGACTTCCTTAGTGGTCATAAGTTATTTTTGGAGGATGTTTATTATATGCCAATGATTTTAAGGAGCATGATTTCTGTTTTTTATCTAATAAAATCTGGTTATTCCTTATATTTTGAAAAAGTTGTTTCAATATATGAGAATAAGGATTTTATTTGTGATTCGACAATTAAATAGGGATTGTTATTGATAGAACCTATGTTAGGCTTACTAAACACCACATAATTGATAAAACCAAGACAATCCAATGTCTCTGGCATTAATTCAAAGTATCTGTGGCACTTAAGAATGGGTCATATCAATCAAAAAAGACTTGATAAGTTACTAAAGGATGGGATCCTTATAGGCTTAGACAGTGATCCATTACCCAACATTGAATCTTGTATTGAAAAAAAAATGACCAAAGCCTTATTTCCTTCCAAAGGATACATATCTGAATCCACGTTGGACCTAGTACATACTAATGTGTGTGGCCCATCAACATATAAGTTAGAGGAGGTTATGAATATTTCATAACCTTTATAGATGATTACTCAAGACATGGCTATTTGTATTTGATG
>JANSVA010000008.1:38397029-38412193 GCA_025504915.1 Erythroxylum reticulatum | reverse complement strand
CAAAAATTGTCATTCATATATATATAGAGGCCATAACATGCATGCTCGTGCCGAGATGAGTTTACACACTCATAACCTATTCCAATTTACTATTTTACCCTTCCCATTGGTGATGGGATGTTACAACAACAATGCTTTCACATCTATATTACATTCAAGTATATATCATCACGGTACAATATTGATGTCATATTCAATAATACATCCACCAATACAATTGCATTGAATCTTTATCTATCAGATCTAACCATGTACTATTTTCATTTCTAAATATCCATAAACTTTCGTTTTCTTACACTTTGACAGATCATCATTCCTCTGACTATTTCTATCAACTAAAACTCTTAACAAATGCTCATACGTGTGACTTATGTAAATGCAACTCAGACTGGGGATCCGTTGCTATTGCCTGCTATGACATGTCTAAAATGCAGGTATCTTGACACATATTTCAAAAAATGCCCATGGAAGATACTAAATTTAGGCTCTGATTCCAAAATTACAACACTTTACTCTTATAAGGCATATCTCTAAACATACCGACGATATTTGAGAACATACTCTATGAGGGTGGCATGCTAGAACAGTCAACAATCAAACTCATTACAATTTTTTCAAAAATATCACACACATATACAGAAAATCAATAATCAATTTCGGTCTGTTTTATTAATAAATATTTTCAATCACAAAAGTTACAATCATTATAACTTATTAGAATTTTCCTAGTCACTAGGGGCTCATTTCAGATACAAAACATTTTAGTTATAATGTCATTACATTACAAAATCATTCATATACATATTGTACAGTATTTGTGAATACACATTTTGATATAAAATAATGAAATACATATGCAGACATAAATTGATCCCGACATCTATCTCTTTCTCAAATACAATGGCTAGACTCCCATTTGTCTAACGGGGTAACTCCTCTGAGCCTGAAAAATAGTGTTGCAATTTTGGGGTGAGTTTTGTGAACTCAGTGAGTGGATCATCCTCGATAGCTCACTCAATCATATAACACATCAATTTCTATTATCACATAATTCACATCACTTCATCAATTCATTATGTTGAGTTACATACATTTCATATTAACTTAAAACATATATCACATTCAGAAATTAGTCAAACTATTTAAATCATACATATCAGATGCATATGTAGTGCTCATAAGACTCACTTTCAATTTGTTATTGTTGTGACCGAGTGCCTATAACTGTCCCATATCTATTTTAGATATTGAGCTCATTGATAACTGTTTCATATTTGTTGGGGATATCAGGTTCATTATATATAGTGAGCCTTTGTCTCTTAATCAAATTCTGAGCTTTAAGCTCTTTTTCATTTTCTAAGCTTTAAGCTCTTTTTTTATGGCTATTTCGGTCACAACAGCCTTTATGTTATTATGCATTCATGTAATGAAATGCATCAACCACATAAGATCAATCAATCCCTTTATTTCACTTTACATATGAGTCCAGCATTCATCATTTAAGTTAAAAATCACTTATTTGATTCACATGCACATTCACTTTTTTCTTCAGAACTTGTCTAGCATTCAACAATCAAGTTAAGTATCACATAGTCAGTCCAATTAACATTTAATGAGCACTTCCAATATTATTTATACATCAAACGCCTTAGACATTCAATGTATGGAATCATTACAATCACATTCACATAATCATTCAATACATAATTTAAACAGAACAATCATTAAAGCAAGACCATCTAGGTCAACTTATAGTACGCTCCAGATTAGCATTAGCATCTATGATCTAGAAACGTCTGGATGTGGATGTTTATCCTACACATCAACATTATGCAATAAAAATATTGCACACTCATTAACAATTGCATAATCTTATGAATACTAAATCATATACATAGGTATATGTGTGCTGTATAATGCATACTCAATCAAAATCCCGGGTATATTATCTAAATTAACATCTTATGCTCATTCTCATTTCATAATTCATATATGTCTAATTGAACTTAGGTTTACACTTCATTTGTACAAGATCATTCTAAGTTCACCATTTAATCCATATCCTTTGTATATGTCTAGCTTATCCTTAGGCTTACACCACAAGAACACTGGTTATTCTAATATCATAACTCAATTTCTTGTCATTTCTTTTCTAAAATTGTATGATCTCATAATACCCAAATCTCATTCACATTTACTTAATACATATTACTCAACTCCTTCGAATCATAACTATAATCATATGAACATTTGTATTCACATTATAGTCATGCCTTTGCTACTTTCATATCACCAATTCATTCACTAAGTTAAAACCCCAATTATCACTTAAAACATATCACACATTTAATCACTTAATCAAAGAATCATTTTAGGTTCAATTCAAGCTTCATTTAAGCCTTAATTAAGACCAAATGACTAGTGAATGTTCGTTAGGTGGACATCTATGTCCACTAAGCGGACCTTTATGGGTCTCTTACAGAAATGTTAAATTTTGACCCTCTAAATATCAAAATCTCTTCTCAAAGCTTTCATAGAAGTTGTAGAAATAGAAGTCCTCTTTCAAAGAATACTTAAATGACCTCAATCAGAGTTATATAGAAACATTTATGCGACTTCCCCCAACATATATCCAATTGTATCCTTAGTTTCTAGATTCCTAATTCTTTACTTATTACATTCACTACCTTATGCTTGGTTTATCATTTCTTGTTTAATACTCATCATTACAACTCTAATTCAACTTAATACCATATATAAATAAATTATAGTCTATGATTGATCATGAATACTAACAACAAAATATATATATAGACATATATATACATTCATCATCAACTTTCTACACCCAATACTTAACTTCTAGTCAACTTTTGAAACTCTTAAAGATAGAATTTGAATTCAATTTATTCATGAAAAATGTATTCATATGTCTCTAATTTAATCCAAATCAAAAATCGTTCAAATTGGATATCTACAGGTCAAGTTATGGAAACAATATAGAAGCATATCCAGTGAAATTGTTATAGCTAACATATTGTAGCCACTTTAAACACCATTATCACTTTGTCTCTAAAATTTCATCCTAGTTCTTCTCTTTTCAAGACACTACACTTGCTTTTTATTTTACTTCAATACTCAATCCAATACATTTCTAAAAGCATCAATGATCCACGTTTTTATATGTCAAAAATAGAACATGAAAATGTCCATTCACAAAATTAATTTTTCTGCACTTCTTTCTACCTCATTTTAGGGTTCATTCTAACTCTAAATCAACTCTACATAAATTTATGAATCATTAATCATCATACATATACAAAAGCAAGATATTTTCAAATACATTTCATCACTCATGTTCCAGCATACATAAAACACCATTTTATGTCCATTTAACCTCTAATTATCATCATACATGCTTCATTCAACAATTCAAGAAGACTTAATGCTTATACTTACTTGGTTAGCTTAAATGTCTTCAAATCACACTTAAACCTAGCTTCTCCCTTGCGTACCACAATCATCAAGGTGAAATAGGTTGGGTGTTTTAGCAATAAGAAGAAGATAGCAAGATTGTTAAGTGGCTAGTAATGGAAGAAAGCAAGGTTCCATTTTGATGCTTAGAGAAGAGAGTGTTGTGAGTGAAGAAGAAAGCAAATGAAGAAGATGAAGAAAAGAAGCAATTGTAATAAATGGAAAAATGAAAGACGATAAGATGGTCTTTAAGTTAGGAAAATTCGTGAGTGGTGAGTGGCAAGTGTTGTGACACTTGTTGCTTGCCACTTGTGATATTATTGTGGTCTCTAGCCGGTTCCTTTAAAAAGCTAGTCCATTTTTCTCCAATTTTCAACCCAATTTTCTTCCAATTTTTAATGACACTTGTCATTAAATCCCAATGTCATATATAAAAATTTTCATTGCCATTTGACTCTTACTTCTACTATTATTCACCAGTTGTTCTGTCACTTAGCATTTTTCATAGTCTGAAAATACCAAAAATTTCATAATTTTCCCAAATTTTTACTAAAAATTTTGAGTTAATAAATATACTCTCCAAATCAATTCTTAACACATACAACTCACAATTACAAATATAATCAAATTTATAGATCAATTATACCTGAAAAATGTCAATAAATGCATGTACAATCATTTTAATATGCGCAATAATCAAATTCACATGCGTGTGTACTAACATTATACATGAGCATGAAATACATTTTTTAAATCTTTCATTACTATTTCTCAATTACAAAAATCTAGGGTTTTAACCCTTATTATGGGAATGGGATGTTACATTTACCCTGCCACAGGACACGATCGTGGTTGCGGCATTTTCACCAATTTCTGATTTTTCTTCTTTTGTCTTTCTAAACATTCTCGAGATCACTTCCTATTCTCTATAGCTCTTTCCCCTCTCTTTTTGCTTAATTACTCAATCATCTAACATATGTCGAAGTCCTATGCCTTCCCAACCTTATTTGGAAACAAAATAACCTAACTACATAATCCAAACTATCCAAACGTCAAAGGAAAAAACATGAAATTAAAAATCCATAGGTTGCCTCCCATATAGCACTTCTTTTAACATTGATAGCTCGACACTCTTCTTTTATTGGAAACTTAGTTGGGATCACTTATGAATAGCTTACTTTCTCCTTTTCATTCAACATTAGTTTTGTAGCTTGTAGGTAAGCTACAAATTGCAAAATGATTAAAAGGACAATATTGATAAAATTATGAAAACCAATTAAGCTCAATAATGTCCTTTTTTTAAGTGAACTATCAACAAAACAGGGAATAACAAAACTCCCTAAATCTTCCATCGAATCCAATAGTTTGTCCTACAAAAAGGTGAGTTGCTCTCTTTCTTCCTTAATCACCTTCATCTCCTCTACTTCTTGTACTTCACGAATAGATACTTTTGTAGCTTCTTCAAATTTGATGTCTATTGTCATCTGTTCTTCGTCCTTTTGTTCTTTAGAAGATTCGAACACATCAATTACCCTGAATGAGCTACTGTCCTTTGAATTCTTTAATACATCATTTATGTTGAATGTCATTTGGTCATCATTAATTAGAAGGATAAGGTTCTTTTCATGGACATCTAGCCAAGATTTTTTTATATTCACACATGGTATATCAAAAAATGGTGAATAATAGGGAGGGTTGGCATTCTTTTCGTCACCCTCTTTCTTCTTCTTTTGGTCTTTAATAAGGTGGGGTTCAGTTTGCTTTTCCATTGTTCCTTCTGGCTCTCCCCCATTCTTAGGTGTGATAGCCTCATATTGCCCTCTTTAATGTATTTTTATATTACTTAGAGAGTTTTCCACACTTCTCTTACAAAATTCACGAGAAAGCTGTGTCACTCGAATCTCTAGGTTGTGAATAAACGAGGCATGATTTTCTGTTACTTGCTCAATTTTTGCTTGTAGTCTCTTTCGACCCTTTTCCATGTCAGTAAGCTTATCCAAGATCTTGTCCAATTTTGAATCCTATAAAATGGACTCATCTTGCTAAAATCCTGATAGGTCTTGATGTCCTAAGTGAGTCCTTACATTATTGGAATAATAGAAATTTGGGCGGTTCTACCACCCTGGAGTGTACATGTTCCAATAAGATCGTCACTTCCCCAACCATAATGTGCCTTATTGTATTTTGCAAAAGTTCCTTGCTCCCTATAATATCTATCTTCCATCATTGTTCTTTCCATTTCTTCTTGGCATCTAGTTCTTTAGATGTCTCATTCTCACTTTAAGATGATTTTATGTGCCTCTAATTTTTGACATAAACTTCTTCTTTTTCCCTTTTTATTATTATTATTTAAAACAAAAGATAGTGAAGAAGCCATAAATTAAGGAACTAAACTAATTGCCTCCCCAATAACGACGCCAAAAACTTGATCGGGTGTTTATTTTGTGTAAGTTTTAATTAATAACCTTTGATAATCTGCAAGTGCACGGTTCGTTAGTGTAGTACCAAAGGTGTTGATCCCATGAGGAGGGAGTTAATCTAATCCTAAAATCTAAGGCCAGAAACAATAACAGAAATTCAAAATGCAACTAACTAAAAACGAAAATTCGATTCAATCAACCAAATTAAATTAAGAATCAATCACAGAAATACTAATTGCTAAGCAATTGAAACATACCTAAGAATCAACCTAAGGAAATTACTAATTGAGAGAAAGGGAATTTTACCGATCCTTAATGCTAACCTAATTGATTATGAATTATTGGATTGTTGGTTATAGACGATCCTATGGTTGATTTCTCTCTCAAGAGTTATAACTATTAACCCTAAATCATAAACCCTAATCAGATTATATCGGTCACAATCTTTAAATTTACAACCTATCCAAAATCCTAATTAGTTATGAAGTTCTCTAATAAACTATCAAAAACCTATGCAAGATCTCTTTTCACACAATTTACCGATTTGATTTAATTTTAATTTCTATTAAATCACCTAACTCTCGTAAGCCCAATTTAATTATTTTTCATTCGATTCACCCTCTCAGTTGATTATCAAATTATGCAATCAAAGAATTAAATCATGACAATATCCAATAAATATATAAACAATCAGATTTCATTAATTCAAGAGTAAAATTCTGAAGGTGAGTTTAGAGCATCATCAACATTCTAGATCTTATCATCAACTATTTATTCCAATTACATACAATAATAAAACTAAAATAAAATAGGAAATGCAATTTGAACGGATGATGGGAGGCAATAATGTCAGGAAACTCCTAATCTGGGAAGTACGTCCGGTCAGCTTCTTCTCCTCTTCTCTATTTTCTCTTCCTTCTTCTCTTCCTCTATCTCTCGATGATTTCTCTCTTGGATTTCTCAAGGTAGCTTATGCAAAACCTCCTTCTACCTCTTTTCTTCTCTTTTTATATCCTTTTGTATTCTTAGTAGCTCTAAGGTTTTTTTGAGGTCTGAAAGGTCCAAAAAAATCCCTCAAAATTTGACATTTTGGGTGTCTGTGCATCTACCAGATGAGGTCACGAATGTGGCTCTGTAGGCCACTATCTTGGGCCACTTTTGAGACTTCTATCATGATCGTTGCATGTAAGCCACGATCGTGAGCTAACTCTGATGACAATCGTGGCCTGACACGCCACGATCGAAGGCCATTATTTCGACCCGATTATCTCTGAAACTTCTTCATTCTTCAATGTTAATCCTGAAATACTAGCAAACATTTTAAGGTACCTCTAAAACATAATAGTTAAGCTCAAAGACTTGTACTAACCCATAAAACACTTAAAACATAAATATTTAACAAACTAACACAATTTTAACCTAAACATATACTCAATGATTGAATTAACAATCAAATACATATCAAACTAAGCTTTAAAACACAATGCAATTTACAGTTATCAATTATCCACATGTTGGATCCTCTTATGTAGAGCTTATGAAGCCATTTTCACCTAAATGTATTCCTTATCATTTATTACTTTTCAAAGCCTCTTGATCAACATAACCTTGTTTACTAACTTTGTAATTTTAACTCCTAAATCTCCTTCCCTTTTAGGTATACAAAGTTCATTCCGTCTTACCATTCTAAAAATATTAGAGGATTCATTGCCGGTCCAGAGAAAATTCCTAAGAAATTTTTTAATTTCCTTACAAAGATTTTTAGGAATTGCAATGTAAGAGGACCAATAGATGGATAAGTTACTAAGCACTGAAGAACTAATTGTAACAAACCAGAAATGGATAACCACTTAGACATCTAAGCCCTAATTATTTTCCTTACCACATCTAATTACCCTTGACAATCCAAATAAGAAGGCTTTCTTGAGGATATAAGAACATCAAAGTAGGTAAATGGTGAAATTTTGAGTGATAGACCTAAAATGGAAGATAAAAACTAGGTCGAGTTTAAGGAATTCCACAGAGTGATAATGTTTCTCTTATCCCTATTAATATGGAGCCATAAGAAGCAATGAAATCCTCCAATCTCATTAACCAAGCCATTAAAACTTCATCAACTTTATAAAATAATAATAAATAATCAACAAAAGCAAGATGGGTGATGTTTAGCATCTTACACTTTTTATGACTTAAAACCACAATCACTTAGCACATTTTTATAGATAATAGAATTAAGTACCTTATTGTATATGGTAAAGAGACAAAAGAAGAGTGGACCACCTTTCGTTAGCCCTCCAGAACCCTTGATAAGCTGACTAGCTTCCCCATTTATAAACACTGAATGAAGTAGTGGTTATGCACTGAGAGCTCAAATAATTGTGTAGAAAGAAGCCTAAAGTCCTACTTAACTAAGTCAAATGGCATATGAATATCAATTTTGATAACACAATTAGCTTTATAACCATTTAATATGGTGTTTCTTCAATAATTCACATTGTCTCTATTGCTTTTACATTATATAAAAGCAGCCTGAGATTGGATAATGAATAAAAAAACACATATTTGATCCTGTAAGCTAACAACTTTGAGATGATTTTATAAAATTTACTGCAACATAATTAATCTAAAGTCCATCAAAAAGTTTGGATTTTGAGTTTTTGGGACAAAACATAAATGATTGCAAGTTAATTCCTTCAACATCTTGGCATTATCAAAGAACTAATGAATAACTTTCCATACATCTAACGTAATAGAGCTCCAAGTTTACTGATAAAAGAAGCCATTGAACCCATCGGGTTTTGAGGATTTATTTAGACTAAGAGAGAATATTAGTGCCCTTATATGCTTATTAATGAAAAACCTAGTAAGAATTTCAGACTATTTAATTAAGATTACCTTAGAAATGGATATGCCACATAGTAAGTAAGTAGGATTCCTAGTCCTTAAAGTTCCCAATATTTTACCATAGTAATCTCTAGTATGAATTTTAAGCTTATTCACGTCCATAATAATTATACCCTCCTCAGTTAGTAATTTGGATATCCTATTAAGATTCCTCCCAATAATTCCTCCCAACAAGCCCGATCAATGAAAGAACATGGAATTGGAGTCTGTATATTTCAACCATAACACCCTTAATTTTTGCATGAGAATGGAGGAATCAGCTTCTAGAGCACTCATGTAATTTTCCAAGGCTTAATTTTCCTTGATCATGAGAGCCCATCATAGGGAGAATTATAGAGGTTATCTTGACATTATAGTAGTGCTTCTTTGGCTCATTCTATATCCCCAAAAGTGTCTCTATGTTTGATTTTATGAAAGGATTTAAACTAATACTTTATTCCCATTAGCTTCTTGTGGAATTGTTAATAGAGCTCAACCATTCACCCAATACTTTAATCCCTTATATGTAGCTTCTTCAAACCTATCCATACCATTAAGGTAGTTAAAGAATCTAAATAAAGAAAGACCCCTCAATTCCTCAATAATTTCATAAATCTCCATAAGGGGATAATCTAAGCAAAGATTTCTATTAAGATGAGTTATGCTTGAACTAAATTTCTAGAGTCACAATAATTTGAATAAAGCCTTGTCCAATTTTGTCCTTAATAAGCATCAAGTCTCCTAATTATTCGACCAATTAAAAATTTTTCCATTGTGGATAAGATAAGTGTTTAGATTATGAAGGCAAGTTTTAAATTCCCCACAAGGTTTCTCTGATAATCTTTCACCTCAGGTTCCATAGCCAGTAGTATATAATTAAATTCATTAATGATAAGCCAAGGATCATTCAATACATTCTTGTATTGTACTAAATCATTCCAAAAAAAATATGAGGTTTTCAAATGGTTTGCACAAAGATTTAGTAAAGAGGTCATGCAATTTCGAAATCTAAATTTAGTAATAGCAGTTATAGCCTTTAACATCCCTTATTGAGATGACATTTAATAGAAAGGTGTATACTTTGGAGGTAAAGTAAAAGCTACAAAAATATATTTCCCTAAAGAAAGTAGAGCATTGTCTCATAAAATACAATGATCATACTAGGGAAATGGAGGATAGCAGAGAAAAAGAGGATATGGTGGAACAGCTTAGAAAAAAAAAGTTTGTGGGAAGGGACAAGTTGAATATAGGAGAATTTGGAAGTATGAGGACTTCTCATTGCTCAGAATAACTGTATCCTTTTATTTTTATTTTTAAAATCAATTTTATTCAATTTAATTATTATTATTATTAATTAAATTTTAATTTTTGAATATTCATCCATAAAGTAATTTAATTAGTGACCAATTTCTTTTAATTGTAATTTTAACTCTTCATATTTTATTATTAGTCAATTAGGATTACTAGGGCAACTTTTATTTTGAAGAAATTTAGGAAATATAAAAAATACAATAATAAGGGAACATTTAGTATTTAGGATATTTCCTTAAAGAAAGTATAGCACTGTCTCATAAAATACAATGATCATACTAGGGAAATGGAGGACAGCAGAGAAAAAGAGGGTATGGTTGAGCAACTTAGAAAAAAGAAGTTTGTGGGAAGGGACAAGTTGAAGATAGAAGAATTTGAAACTACAATCACTTATCATTGCTTAGAATAACTGTATCCTTTTAGTTTTATTTTTAAAATCAATTTTATTCACTTTAATTATAATTAGTCTTAATTAAATTTTAATTTTTGAATATTCATCCATAAAGTAATTTAATTAGTGACCAATTTCTTTTAATTGTAATTTTAACTCTTCATATTTTATTATTAGTCAATTAGGATTACTAGGGCAACTTTTATTTTGAAGAAATTTAGGAAATATAAAAAATACAATAATAAGGGAACATTTAGTATTTAGGATATTTCCTTAAAGAAAGTATAGCACTGTCTCATAAATACAATGATCATACTAGGGAAATGGAGGATAGCATAGAAAAAGAGGGTATGGTGGAGCAACTTAGAAAAAAGAAGTTTGTGGGAAGGGATAAGTTAAAGATAGAAGAATTTGAAACTACAATCACTTCTCATTGCTTAGAATAACTGCATCCCTTTAGTTTTATTTTTAAAATCAATTTTATTCACTTTAATCATAATTAGTCTTAATTAAATTTTAATTTTTGAATATTCATCCATAAAGTAATTTAATTAGTGACCAATTTCTTTTAATTGTAATTTTTTCATCATATTTTATTATTGATCAATTAGGATTACTAGGTAAACTTTTATTTTAAAGAAATTTGGGCAATATAAAAAATACAATAATGAGGGAACATTCAATATTTAGGATATTTCAATGGGTTCAAATTTAGAGGTTGATGTCTACTAATTCCAATATGTAAATAGACAAATTCAATCATAGATCATTAAATAAAACTTAAATGATTATAGTTCATCATTCTCATGAAGAAATAGTACTAAATCCTATTAATCTTATCTAAATTTAAGAAACATAGAATTGAAAAATCCCCTATATTTGGTTATAAATCAAAGAAAAAGTATAAGTGTAATGAAAATTTTCTAGAAATCTAAAAGAGGTCTCTTAAACTAATTCTAATACAAATATCTATAACTAGTATTACAAAAATACAGTTCTAGGTGACTTAAACTTGAAAAATCCACACTCTTGTAAGTTATCTCTAAGAATTGACACCTATTACATATTTAAGATCGGCATCGATCTTGTTCTATTTCTTTGATTCTTTATTGGTTGTTATATAACCAATGTTGTTTCATAAGCAGCATTTGTTTTGCATTGCTTCTCCTTATAAATTAAAGGAAGTCAAATGCTAATTATACATTATGAATGGTGTTAGATTGGTAGTGTATCTTACCTCCTATAACCATCGCAAAAGATAAGCGTTTGTTTCTTGCCATCACTACCACTTATTATTCTATGCTCCTTTTAACTTACTTCTCTTTGAGCTAGAATCAACTCGTCGAATCTTTTAAAAAGTTGTTGCTTATATTCTTATCCTAAAAATGATTTTGAAATCTCATCAATTGGATAACGACCGAGAAAGTTGAACTAAATCTTCTACTTATCCTTCAATTTTATTATCAACAAGATAATAAACTAAATATAGAAAAACATAATATATATGACACATATTGTAAAGATGAAAAATATCAATTAAATAGAACCTAAATAACATATAAAATTATGACTATTAAATTCCATAAAGACCTTGGACAATTACATAAGTGCTCTAGAAACTTATTCCTTTATTCTTATACAAAAATCAAGGGTGTTATGGTTGAAAGATGGGGACTCCAATTCCTAGTTCTTCGAGAAATCACTACTTACTAGGAGAAATTGTAACTCAATATCTAAGTTCCTTGCTGATGAACGTAGAATTATCATTAACGATAATAAGCTAAAAATCCATGCCAGAGATTACTATACTACATTATTAGGAAGTTCAAGGATTGGGAATTCTACTTACCTACTTGTCTATTCATTCCTTTAGTATTCTCCCCTTAGCAATCTAAATTTCTTACTAGGAATTTCACCAATGAGGATATAAGGGTGGTGGTATTCTCTCTTAGTCCTAATAAAGCCCTATGAATTGATGGGTTTAATGGCTTCTTTTATTAATAAAATTGGAGCTTCATCAAGTTCTACATATGCAAAGTTATTCATGAGTTCTTAGATAATGTTAATGTGCTAAAGGTACTAAATTTCACTTATTTACATTAAGCCCCAAAATCTTATAATCCAAACTCTTTGAGCAACTTTAAACAAATTTCTTTTATAAAATCATCTTCAAGTTATTGGAATTTCACTTGTTTTATGCATCTTTCCCTACGAGTTTTCAAGTTCCCTGATAGGTTAATCACTCGGATCTCTTAGTAATTAACCTATTAGGGAACTCGAATACTTGTAGAGAAATAACCACTATATAATTAATTTTTTGATAAATGGGAAAGTTAATCAACTTATTAAGGGCTTTAGAGGGCTTTAGTAATTAACCTATCCATGAACTCGAATACTTACAGAGAAGTGCATGATCACAAATTCATTAATTTTTTTTATAAATGGGAAAGTTAGTTAACTTATTAAGGGTTTTATAGAGCTAATGCAAGGTAATCCACTTTCTACTTCTCTCTTCACCATATGCATTAAGGTAACTATTTGCATTATCCAGAAAAGAGTGCTTACTGATTGTGACTTTAAGTATCTTAAGAAGTATAACATGTTGGACATCAACCATCTTACTTTTGCTGATAATTTTTTTTTTTTGTAAAGATGATGAAGCCTTAATGGCTTGCTTAATAAGATCTTTGAAGAAAATAAGTGCTTGTTCCAAGCTTCATATTAATAAGAACAAGTGTTATATTATCTTTTTTTTTGTAAAGATGATGAAGCCTTAATGGCTTGCTTAATAAGATCTTTGAAGCAATTAAGTGCTTGTTCCAAGCTTCATATTAATAAGAACAAGTGTTATATTATCACTTTTGTGGATGCTTTGAACTTGGATTAGTTTTATCTTCCATCTCAAGTTTATCACTAAAACCCCACCATTTACCTACCTAAGTATTATTATATCCTCAAGGAAGCTTTCTAATTTGGATTGTCAAAGGTTATTAGTTATGATCAGGAAAAGAATTAGCACTTGGACATCTAAGTGTTTATCCTTTTCTAGTAGGTTAAAACCAATTTATTCAATGCTTAGTAACTTATCCATTTATTGGTCCTCTAACATTACATTTCCTATGAACCTTTTTAAGGAAATTGACAAACTTCTTAGGAATTTTCTTTAGGCTAGCAATAAATCCTTTAATTCTTTTGCAAAGTTAAGCTAGAATGAAATTTTTATAACCAAGATGGAAGAAGGTTTGGGAGTTAAATTTATAAAGTTGATAAACAAAGTTATATTGATCAAGAGACTCTAAAAAGTAATAAATGACAAGGAATCCCTTTTGGGTGGAATGGCTTTATGAGCACTATATAGGAGGATCCAACTTGTAGATAATTAAACCAAGAAGGGACATAGGATAAAGTGATTTGGGTTAAGCATCCATCTGGCTTATTTATGAACAAATCTTATATGAAAGTGATCAGAAATTAGGTAATGACTACGAATTAGTATTCTCTTGTATGGAACAAGCTTCTTGTCTTAAGATTATCATTTACTTTATAGCTTAAAATTAAAGAAAGGATTTCTACCTTAGATAAAATAAGAGGCCTCAATAATGTTGATTTAGTTATTTTGGGTTTATTGGTTTAGGTGTTGTGATTGATTAATGTATTTGCATGTTTCAATAACAAATCGAGAGGGTGAAGTAGATAAAAATGATTAGAACAGATTAATGAGAGTTAGGCGATCTAATTAACCATTTAATCAATCTAGTGGGTAATTTCATGGAGAGAGATCCCGTGCAAGACCCAATTGTTTATTAGAGAGCTTTAGAACTAATTAGAGTTATAGGTAATTTGTAAATTGAGAGATTGCAAGTTCCATAATTCGATTAGAGTTTACAATTTAGGGTTTAATGGTTATAACTCGACAGAGAGTAATCAAACCTACGACTGCCTAAAACTGACACCCTATAAACACATAAATGGCTAGATTAACATTAATGATATGTAAAATTCCCTCTCTCATAACTTGATTAACTCTCTTAACAAATTTCCATTATGACCTATGTGACTGCTGAGTTTAATTCTATTTTTATTGAAATTTTTACTTTATAATTCTTAAATCAATTTCTCGTATTTACTTTCCATGTTCACTTGTTCAAACACAACCTGAATTAAATGGTGGCTAAGCATAATCTCTGTAGGATGATATCTGTTATTTACAACAAGAAACGAGTTTTTGGAGTCGTTACCAGGGATTTTTTTAGCATCTTATTCAGTTTAGGTGACTTTGATTTAAGAGTGTTTGATACTCTTTCTTGCGTATTTGCAGGTGTATGAACACAAGGAGCACGAGAAAGTATAACGAGCTTAGCAAAGAAGAGTTTTCAGACATTACAAGGCACAAAAGAGAGTTGAGAAGAGGTAAATGTCAAGATAGAATTCAAAGGAATATGGCAAAAGAAGGAGAGTAAGGAGAAGTTGAAAGTGTTGGCACCTGAAAAAAAATTCAATAAGCATGATTAGATTAAGTTTGGAGTCTTGCTAGATTAATTTATGTTGGAGTTAATTAGCAATGTTAATATGGGTAAGATAATATGGCATGGTTTAAGGACATTGAATTATTAAAGTAGTGGGAGAGTGTAAGGCCAATTTTGGCAAGTCACTTAAGTTTAAAAACCATTAGGCATTAAAGGAAG
>JANSVA010000008.1:38376802-38391290 GCA_025504915.1 Erythroxylum reticulatum | reverse complement strand
TGTCCATCCTAGAACATAAATAAAATTACAAGGCTTTTAGGCCCAAAAATTTCTTCTTAGACTTGGATCTTCCGCTTCGAACTCTTCATCCATATGACTAGCCCCATTCGGTAAAACGTGTGTAATGGCATTTTCATAAAACTGAAATCGGTCAATTGAAAACAAAAATTCCAACACTTGTTTCTCATCAAAACCGAAACTTTGGCAATATGAAAACAAAAATTTCAACACTTTTTTTTGGTAAATCTGACACTAAAAAAATTCCAACACTTATGTTTTATAAAACCGAAACTTTGTTAAAACAAAAATTCCAACATTTTGGTTTTGACAAAACCAAAAATTTGTTAAAACAAAATTCCAGCATTTTGGTTTTCATATAATCGAAAATTTGCCAATACACCAAAGGATACATTGAAACCATTACATATTCTTCTCTTTAATCCATAGTTGCTCCATCTTCACTATTACAGCAATTTGTACATTACAAAATTATTTTAAAAAAAAGAAAATGAAGCCAAGGAGGAAACATGACGATGATAGGCCACCCTTCTTGTTACAAACGAAACGAAGAAAACTTACAAGGTAAAACTATATTCTATGGACAACCAAAAGAGCAAAACATACACCATAAATATTTTTATCATATAAAAATATGCAGCATACAAAATTTAATTGCGAACCCATACATTATACATAGGAACCGAAATCATGCATAATAAAATGCCTCTAATACCAATTGTTGGATCGAAAACAAAAGCATGCAAGATTTAGCTAAAATGATAGATTTCAAAACCTTTTCTGAAATCAAAATGCAATGGAAACAACATAACCAAATCAACATGTTTTATCCATACATGATACGGTATAAGGAAAATAATCAACATAAGAACAATATGGAAATTATATCAACTCCTTGCTATAGCTTTAACTCCTCGCTTTTGTATCCTCTCCTTGTCAATATATCCTCTCCTTGTTATTGTATCCTCGACCAATTCTATCTACTATTTGTTATCCTTGGACAACTTGGTTACCAAGATCCTTTGGTGGGAAAGGAGAAGAAATCTTAACGCAAAAATGAGACCCTTCTTATTCAAATTTTGGCTAGGCTGTGCAAGAGAGGAGAGAGTGAGTCAAAAAAATGCAAGAACACCCTCTTCTCTCCTTCTTAATTTCGATTAACATGAAAGAAGGAAGTGATATGCATCCAATGCATCACTTCATTCTTTAATCAATCATAAAAAAGCCAATAAATGAGAATCTTCTCATTTGTTTAAGATGGCTATATGAAAAGAACAATAACCTAAATGAGATGCTCCCATTTTTTAGTTATGAGATGAAAGAAGGGAGAGATTACATCAAATGCACCTCCTCTTTTTTTAGTCAAATGAATGCTAAAATGTTACATTACATGTCATCATTAAAAGACAACCATTAAACCATTTAATGATAAGATCATTTAACGATGATGAAGCATGATAAAAACCATAATGATAAAAGCCATCTTAAATTTAGTAATTTAGTGTCAAATGTGCAGCTGCACATTTAGCTATAAAAAATCAAAATATGCCCTCTCATTTTTAATAACTTTGTTTCAATTTAATTAATCTACTTAATCAAATAAAACCAAAGTCTATCCCAATATTAAATGTTTATTTGAGCCTCTAATTAACAATTAAGTAGTGCAAGCTTAACATTCAATCATACGCTTTAAAATTTCTATTTATATTTATTACTTAGCTTGATAACCTTTTTAGAAGCCAAGTCGGGAATCTAATTGGAGTTATATAATTCAAGCTCTAATAAGCCCAGAATTAATTTAATCTCATTAGAATTAATTTCATCTTATTAACCAAATGTCATTCCACTAAAGACAATTAGTTGAACTCTTGAAATACTAAATAGTATGAGAACATATGTTTCAAATAAGATGTCCAATTGCAAACATTATTATGAAACATATTATAGCCATCTGCACAATAAAGGGTAAAATTAACGTTTTGCCCTTATGTTAGTTTTTTCTTTTAGGTCCCCCATTTTACCCTATATGGTAAGTAACACACAAGGTCTTATCTTGGTGTTAAGACTTGATGGATAGCTAGTTCATAAAACTACTGGCGCCAGTTTAATCACCAATCTCTGTAAAACATCTAGAAGTGATGATATCATTATAAACTCTATTTGAGTGAATGTTCCCTAATACATATTTCAATTAATAATGCCAACATATAAACACTAGATTAATACTCTGTAAAAATCCATTTCAATCATATCAAGAATTATAATGAAATACATATGAGTTCACCACTCATCAAGATTGTGATTCGTAATAAAAGAATGCTAAGGTGTATGTTTTAAGATTAAAGTAATGACCAACTCTATTCTTTAAAAACATGCTTGATTCCATATTCATTTAATAGTGTCATTATCGATAGTCAACTGCTATCTAATGGATCGAAAACAAAAACTTTACTACTCATCAAGATTGTGGTTCGTAATAAAAGAATGCTAAGGTATTTGTTTTAAAATTCATGTAATGACCCACTTTATTCTTAAAAAACATACTTGATTCTAAATTCATTTAATAGTGCCATTATCAATAGTCAACTAATATCATGATATGAAAATCATTATTTCTTTGAAGTAAACTCTTTTACTTACACGAAGATAAATCTCAACACTATTGTCTAAATCATAATCAAGCGATCAACTTGATTATTCAACTGTGAATCAACTAATTTAGATTGTAATAATATACATGTTTCTCATACATCTCCATGTATATGTATATTACTTACAAAAGAATCTTAGTACCTTATGACTAGATATATATTGCTCATACAAATAGAACCAAATACTTTTATTTTATTAATAATAAATATTTTCATTACAAAAGTAACTGGAAGAAAATTAAGTTATATGTGAATACACTTGCTTTCCAGGGCACTATATTTACATAACTCCAACACTATCATGATATGAAACTCATCATTCCCTTAAAATAAAGTCTTTTACTTACATGGAGATAAATCGCAACACTACAGTCTAAACCATAATCAAGCAACCAATTTAATTATTCATCTGTGAATTAACTAATTTAGATTCTAATAATATACATGATTCCCATACATCTCCATGTCTATGTATATTACTTACAAAAGAATCTTCGTACCTTATGACTAGATATATAATGTTCATACAAATAAAACCAATCTCTTTTGTTTTGTTAATAATAAATATTTTCGTTGCAAAAGTAGATGGAAGAAGACTAAGTTATATGTAAATACACTTGCTTTCTAAGGCACTATATTTACATAACTCCAACAACCCTGCATGTTAGACTTCTTCTTGAAAACCCATTTGCATCCTATAGGTTTTAACCCTTTAGGTTATTCAACCAAAGTCCATACTTGGTTTTCATACATGGAATCCATTTCGAATTTTATAGATTGAAGCCATTTATCATATTATAAACTCTTCAGAACCTTTTCATAGGTAGTAGGCTCATAATCTTCTATGAATTATACATTATTAAGTTCACTTATGAGAAATCTGTATCTCTTGGGAACATGATCTACCCTACCTGACCTACGAACTTTTTGTGTGTCAGAAGGTTGAACTATTATTTCATCTTCATGAACAATAGTCTCAGGTCCAGGCAATTGATTTGTGTTTGTTTGAGCATCTTGAACTTCCACAAATTCAATTTTACTCCTATTGTCTTCTCTTAGAAGAAACTCTTTCTCTAAAAAGACAGCATGTTTTAAAACAAACACCTTTTGTTCTGAAACATAGTAGAACTAATATCATATAGTTTCCTCAAGATATCCTACAAACAAACACTTGTCAGATTTAGCATCAAGCTTATCTAACTAAATCCGCTTCACATAAGTAGGACAACCCTAAGCTTTCATATGAGGAAGATAGGGTTTCTTAGTAAATACTCTTGGCTTAATTATTTACCACCTCGACCTGAAAGAAGTGATTTAATACTTCTCCTAAGTTGTTTCTCAACTTCATTTCTGAATTCTTTAAACGTTTCAAAGGCTTCAGACTTGTATCTCTTAATATACACATATCTATATCAAGAATGATCATCAATAAAGGTAATGAAGTATACAAAACCACCTTTGGTAGGTATAGACATCGGACCACATACATCAATATGTATTAGGCATAAAAGTCATCAAATGCCTTCTTCTGCTTTAAGGACTCTAAATAGGCCTTATAGTTTCTCTTCCAGTGACCATCCTTGACACAGTGGAAGCAAGATCCCTTCAAGGCAGTCTTCTTTGTTTTCTTGACACCTGCCCAAGGCCCTGTAGACTTCTTCTTCTTTTGGCTTTTTATCTTCAAACCAGAAGATTCCATTAGCATCACAACCTTGTCATTGCGGACAGATGGCTCAACTGCCTTAAACTTGTTGACCAGCTTGGGAATTATGCTGGATATATTGTTCATCCATAGTTAAGCACAAATTGTGAGTAACTATCCGTTAAACCTGTCAGAATTAAGTAAATACTTAATTCATGATCCAAAAAAAACCCAAGGAAGCCAACCGCTCCATGTAGCCATTCATCTTTAGTGCGTACTGCACTGGAGATGTCCCCTCAACCATCTTGGAGCAGAAGGGCAATTATAAAGTCTCGAACCTTTTGGAACTTGCTTTCTCATCAAAGAGCTCCCTAAGATGATATACTATGGCGTGATTATCCATAGCCTCGTGTTGCTTTACAGCTCTAGTGATATAGTGGCTAGCATAATACAACTAGCCATCTCACTATCATCGAGAAGCTTCCTATATGCCTTCCGATCATCATCAAAGGCATTAGTAGTAGGGGGATCAGGAAGTGGTTCTTCCAAGACATAACCAAACTTCTCAGACTTAAGAAGTATTCTTAAGTTCCTAAGCCAATCAAGGAAGTTTGGTCCAGTCAACTTGTTAGCTTCCATCAATGATCTTAGATTCACATTAGTACTCATGGTGTTAACTCAAGCAATAGCAACCTTTCATCAAAGGGAGAAAAATTAGAATGTACTTAAATGCATATCTATAAGGAATTTAATAACACGCATTATGGCTCTAACTATTTTTCATGAATTCATAACCATCAATATTAATATGAGAGAACTCGTAGAGAAATTCTCCTAGTGGGTCGATATCTAGTATCCCTAAGAATGACCTTGGGTTTGCCTAACAAGCTACCTTAGTTTAACCGATAGGTATTGATCATACCAATTGCATCTCCAATACAACTATCAAATCTAGTGCTATCAACTGTTGATGTGTGCACACTCATTGGGCTATCAACTACTGATATGTATACATCTAATGTACACTACCCAACTTCACCTCTGTTTACGTTGATCTTAGGTTTGCCTAACAAACCAATGCTTCAACTTAAAACTAACCTATTAATCCAAAAATCCTATTTCCATGGTTCGAAAATATTCGTGTAAAGTAGGCTTAGGTTTGCCCAACAACCCCAACTTTAAAAGGACTCTAGTTCTTTCCATATTAAAGGAAGGCATTAGTATTAATATTCTAAGCGAGGGGTTTGACTAAGGTCCTGTCTAACTTAGATGGTCCTATACATATATATATATATATATATATACACATATAGTTACTATAACCACATGGCATGATAAGGACTACCCAATTAAATTGTGCCTAAGCCCATAACCATCCGTCATGCAAGCCCACACTTTCTCCTAACCATGCAATCTCTAATACATATATGTAAACACATCATTTTGGTTATGACATCTTATGGATCACATGAAAGGCCAAATCTAACACTTGGATTAACTATCTTCCTTTTACTAACTTGGCTAAAATTACCATTATATGTTATTTCATTTAGAATTAATATTAATCTAATTAACATGAATTCCTAATTTTAGAAATTAATTCATAATAAATTTACCTTAAAATAATTATTTGATGTCCAAAATTAAACAACTTCAATTTTGTCACACATGCCAATTTTTCTAATCTTAAAAGAAAACATATTGTTATACTAAAATTAATTCAAAATTAATTTCTATAATTTTTCAAAATTTCAGAACATAAAATCATCATTCCAAGCATCTCTAAGTCATTTCATGATGATCAAAATATGACTTCTAAAATTTTTCTGGAAATCAAATTTCAAGCAAAATCATTTAGGAAGGAATCAAACATCAAATTAACACATTTTTTATCACATAAAAATATTTTTAAGGTTCTGGAACCGAAATATAAACATACAGAAATATCAAACAAAACAGATCCTACAATTTATGAAAAATTGTCTAGATTTGGAAAAATGTTTGATAAAATTACTAAAGCATTTTTAATAATTTTATGAAAATTACAAAAGCATAAAAACATCCAAAATACATTCACATAATTTTCTCATAATCAAATTCCACAAAAATCATGCATAACCTCATCAGTTTAGCTAATAGACATCACATGCCCAGCACAAAGATAGATTTCATGCATGTTCTTGTAAATTCAAAATTAAATATTTTAATCACAATAAAATTATTTTCAATCACACTAAATCATTCAAATGCATATTATGAAAATATTGGTGAAAGAAAATCGTGAAAACAATTTTTATAATTAATTTCGAACAAAACATTATAGGACTCTAAGCTGTCACAACTATGAAAACAATTTTCACATGTCATATATTCTACATCTAACAAGGCACAAGATTGTAAGGTTCCGATCATGCATCTCATACATAATATATATCAAATATGCGTAGTGTAAAATAAAATGGAACCTAAAAAAACATATCTACTCGTGCATATAGATATAGAAAACAAAAACATGAAATGTAAGATGTTTGCATACCTTTCCAACGATCTCCTTCGTTCTTTAATCTTCTCCGTGTTAGATTGTCGTAAACTACAACTATCAATGTAGACCGTCTCTAATGAAAGTTCACACAAAGATAGAAGGATGAAATCTCACTAGGAGATAGCTAGAATTCTTTCTTTGTGCTAGCAAAGACAAAAACTCCTGTGAGAGTTAGAAAGAGAAAGAGTGTGTATGTGAGAAAAGAACCATTCTAACACTTGTGTCTTACACAAGATGCACAAAAATCACCTATATTTTTTGCACCATTTGGCTTTCCATAACCCCCATCACTAATGGAGAGTTATGGGAACTTAAATGGTCATGAATAGCATGTATTAATGGAAGTTATGGGAAGTTAATATGAATAGCATTAATGTAAGTTTAGGAAGTTAATGGCCAAATTGACAACCATCAATACTTACTTCTAATCCCTTCCATACAACATTTTTTACCACGATCACATTGCGATACAATCACAAAACACACTCTCACATCTTGAATCACCATTCAAGACCATTTTACTCATCCTTCAGATCTCCTATGTGTGTGACCCATTAGGTTCCTAGTTATATTGGCCACTTGAATTAACGCTTAATTCAAGTCAAGAGTGGTATCTAGCAACACGTCATGAACCCCAATTGACCAAAAAGTCAGTGGTTTGACTACGAACCTTCCATTTGTAATGTTGTTATGCAATTCGTCCTTTCACCATCTATACCCTACTTGGTTCAAAGTATGGTCAAATTATCAACTCCCACTAGACTGACCATGCCACATCTAGTACAAATGATATTAGATCTTGTTCTAAGGATCTCATTACTCTATGTATTATTGAAGACTCTCTTCATGACATATATCTGGTCTGGCTAGAGACTCCCAAGTAATAACCCCGACAAGAGGTCGTGGGTATCATCTCGTTCTATCAGGAGTGGTGAATCCTTTATTGGCTACTCAATTACCTCCGAATACCTCAAGTTATACCAAATCACCACCGTATGAGTAATCTTGAAAGGCACCAATGAATGGAGTCAAAGCACAGGATTAGTATCCAAGGCATCCTTGAGCACCTCAAGTCAAAGGATACTTACATCATTGTTATGATAAGACTATCATTGACATTGGAATAGAATATCCATATGAATGTCTCATAGTAGTTCAATCCAATGTACTTACTACCCTTAGTAAGCATTCACATGTTAACTCTAAACAACTCATGTCTACAGCTTATAAGATATACCGCTTGATCTAATCAAGGAGTATAACATGTGCTAGTCTATCCAGATTAATGATATCTCATCTTATTAATCCTATGACTAGGGAAAGTTTAGATACTAACATAATTACACACAATAGGAATCTCATTATTATGATTTCATCATGATTTCCTCCATGCTATGTTTTGTATCAAGGACTTTGTTAAATTAATTTAAGATCAACATCAAATTCATAAATGTATGAACATTAAAATAATGAAAAATTCCTCATAAAATGATTTGCATAATAAGTGCTAAAGGTGATTGCCTTTATAACACTTCTCTAATAGAGCTTGCGAGAGAGGGAGTGAGACGTGAATCACGCCTTGGACCAACATCTTTACTTGTCAAATCAATGAATAGGAGAGCACTATCATGAAAGATAACAGAGGTGGAGGCTCTAAAGATTCTTATTCGATCTTTTCACCACTGAAGCATATGAAGAAAAGGACTCACGATTAGAGTATAAAAATGGAGATAGAAGGCTAGCTTTCTAATGTCGATTCAATGGGAATATCAACGTCAAGTCATAGTTAAACTATTTTTATCATTTTAAGGCTATAATTTCTTTTCGGATTGTTATGTTGTTGGTTTTGATTTGATTGGGTTTTTGAATGAATGGTCTTAATATGTTATTTTGGTTGTTTTATTTCAAACCTATTGCTAATACATTAAATGCAATCTGTAATCGTTACTTTTGATGTTTGTGTGTAGCATCTAATGGTCGTTAATCATTAGGAATAATTTTAGGTTAGATTACCCGAACTTGTGAAGTTAATGCCTATATTGATCATTTTTCAATTCATAATGTAGCTTCCAATTTGAATCTAGAGATCGTATCCTAGGTAATTCGATAGTTAAGTTTAAGTAATGATTGTATCTTGATTAAACACAACCTATGGAAAAATAAGGATTAGTAGAGCTTTCTATTAGTCTCAGATCAAAAGTCTGAAGAGAGTTGTAAAAACATTAGGATGATGGAATATGCATGATCATGTTTAGGCTAAGATTGACCCTAGAATCAAAACTTATATTCGACACTTTTCTCATTTTCAATTACTTGTTTTAATTTATTTTTTATAGTTTACTTTTACTTTAATTTATAAATTGCTTAAAATCTAAAAAACCCCATATATTTTCCTTGCATCAATTAATTTCATTGCAAAAATTAACAAAACATTCCCTGTAGATTTGATCCCGACTCACCATAACTACAAATTTTAGTGTGCAGAGTCAAGTAAATTTTTTTAGTGCACTTAACACGCACTATCACAAAGGTATTAAATGGCTCAAAAATCCAAATTGCCATCCTTGCATAGAGAATATAAGAGCTATGAAATGTCTAATTCAGAAACTATTGAATAATAATTTTCTCATGTGACTGATCTTGTCAACAAGGTGAGGATGCATGGAGAGAATATTTCAGATGGTAAGGTAGTGCAAAAGATTCTACTCACTATGCCCATTAAATTTGACCATGTTGTGACTATAATAATAGAGTCATATGATACAGAGACTATGATTGTAGTAAAGTTGCAGGGAAGCATTGAAAATCATATTAGCAGAATATTAGAGAAAACAGAAAAGCCAACAGAAGAAGCCTTAAAAGGTTAGGTGAATTTTAATAATGTTACAAAATCTAATCAAAATGTAGGGTAGAGGTTGTAGTTTTAATAATAGAGGAAGAGGAGATTTCAGAGGCAGAGGTAGAGGAAGTTTTAAAAGAAGAGGTTGTGGCAATAATTTTAACCAGGGGAAAGGAAATAATTTTAGAACATTCACTCAAGGAATAGGAGGAAATAATTTTGGGCCTACTAGTTAAGGAAGAGGCCGAGGTAATCAATATCAAGAAAGATGTAATTTTAATTGCTTTAATTGCGCAAAGTATGGACACAAAGTTGCTGATTATAGATCCAGATGTCAGAACAACTATCAAGCTAATGTTGCAAAAAATCAGTACCAATATTTTGGTGAGAATTCTAATAATATAGAAAGTTTATTTAGCAAAGAACTCTTTTGTGGAAGATGAAAATATTTGGTATTTGGATTCTGGTTGTGGTAATCATATGTGTGGGAATAAAGAGATATTTTCTTCTTTAAATGATGTTCAATCAACAGTTAAATTTGGCAATAATTTAGATATTCCTATTTTGGGAAAAGGATGAGTATCCACTAGGCTCCATGTTCCTAGTCTTCATTATAATTTACTGAGCATGGGTCAATTATCAGAGAAAGGTTATAAAATGCAGATTTATCATTATTTTCGTACCTTGATAGAAAGGAGTGGAAGATTTATTGCAAAGGTAAAGATGTATTCTAATTGTCTATTCCCACTAAAAACTCATCATGAAAAATTAGCTTACTTAAACTTTGTGATACCTTATGCAAATTGGCAATGGCACATAAGTTTTGGATATATTCATTTTTCAAGATTAAATTATCTATCAAGAAAAGAGCTTGTTTCTAGCTTACCCATGGTGAATATCCCTAGCCATGTATGTGAGACATATGAGATGGGAAAAAAGAATAGGGATGTATTTCTAGTTGAAAAGTCCTATAGAGCAAAGAAGCTACTGGAAATTATTCATTCAGATCTATGAACAAGTATTTTATTACTTTTATTGATGATTTTAGTAGAAAGGCATGGGTGTATTTTCTAAATCAGAAATCAAAAGCTTGTGATGCATTTAATTTAAAGCATTTGTGGAAAAGCAAAATGGTTGTGGGATTAAAGCATTAAGAATAGATAGAGGTCAAAAGTATCTTGCATGCACAGAAGTCTTTGAGCAGTATGGAATTCAACATCAGTTGACCACCAGATACATGTCTCAATAGAATGGAGTAGCAGAAAGGAATAACATAACTATTATGGACATGGTAAGATGCATTTTAAGATCTAAACAATTGCCTACAGAATTTTAGACAAAAGTTATTACCTATGTAATTTATATTTTAAAAAAGTGTTCAACAAAAAGCCTTAATAAACACCTAAGGAAGCTTGGAGCAGAAGGAAACCTTTCATTCGAAATCTCAGATTTTTTTGGTGTACTACTTATGCCCATTTACCAGATCAATTAAGGAAGAAGCTGGATGAAAAATGTGAGAAATGTATTTTTATAAGCTATAGTACAAATTCAAACGCCTATAAATTATACAATCCAAATACAGAAAAGACGATTATTAGTCGTGATGAAACTTTTAATGAGGATGGAATATGGGATTGGTCGTCAATTTCCCAAAAAAGACCACTGGTAATTTCAGAAAGCTATGAAGAAGAAAATACTCAAGCAAATTTAATATCCCAACCAGAGATATCTAGTAGACCCTAAAGACATCGTCAATTACCAACTAGATTGGAAGATTATATGATAGGTACTGATAATGATCTATCTGATGAAGAGGTTATCAACTTTTTTTATATGTAGATTATGAACCAGTCAATTATGACGAGGTATCAAATGACATGAAATGGAGAAAAGCCATGGATGGATAAATATGTGCAATTTAAAAGAATGACATATGGGAATTAACATATTTGCTTGCTGATAAAGAGCCTAGGGGAGTAGATGAGTGTACAAGACAAAGTGCAAGTCTAATGGTGAGATTGATTGGTTTAAAGCTAGATTGGTTGCAAAAAAATATAAGCAAAACCCATGTATTGATTATTTTAAAGTATTCGCATTATTATCTCTCTCAGCTCAAAATAACTAGAAAATTTATCAAATAGATGTAAAATCTGCCTTTTAAAGTGGAACATTGGAAGAGGAAGTATATGTTGAGCAACTTGCATGGTATGCAATTAGAGGAAAAGAAGATCAAGTTTACAGGTTGAAAAAAGCACTATATGGATTGAAGTAGGCACCAAGAGCATAGTACAAAAGAATTGATTCATACTTCATGAAGCATGATTTTGAAAGATGTCCTTTTGAGCATATTTTATATGTTAAATTTGTTGAGTCTAGTGATATTTAATTGTGTGTCTTTATATTGATGATCTAACTTTTACTAGAAACAACTCAAAGATGATTGAATAATTTAGGGAGGTTATGATAAAATCATTTGCCATGGCATACTTAGGTCTAATGTCTTATTGTCTTGGAATTGAGGTAATTCAATAGGATAGTGGAATTTTTAACAGGAAGTATGCGAATGATATTTTGAAGAAATATACTATGGAGAATTCAAAACTAGCTCCTATCCCAGTTGAAGAGAAATTGAAACAATAAAAAGAAGGCAAAGGGAGATACATAAATTTAACTTACAGCAAGAGTTTAATTAGAAGTCTGAGATATTTAACAGCAACCAGACCAGATATAGTTTTTGAAGTTGGATTACTCAATAAATTTATGAAGGAGCCTCATACCTGCCATTTACAAGGAGTAAAGAGGATTTTTCAGTATATCAAAAAGTGCTTTGAATGAAGGAATTTTTATTCAAATGTCAATTATGTGAATCTCGAAGGTTATACAAATAGTGATTAGTGTGGAAATATAGAAACAAGAAAAGCACATCAGGGTATGCCTTTCATCTTAACAATAGCAAAATATCATGATCTTTAAAGAACCAACCCGTGGTTATGTTATCAACAGTTGAAGCATAATACATTGCAGCAACTAGTTGTGCTACACTGGTAGTATGGCTAAAAAGACTGCTTGAAGTATTACATTAAAAACAAGATGTTCCAACAAAATTATTTTGTGATAATAAGTTTGCAATAGCACTGTGCAAAAAATCTGCTTTTCCGTGGTCAATCCAACCACATAGACATTCGATTTCACAAAATTCGAAAGCTAGTAACTAAAAAGGAAGTAGTGATTAATTATTGTCATATTAAAGAACAAGTAGCAGATATTTTTACTAAATCACTGAAGTCTAAGTTGTTTCACAAACTGAAATTGTAAGGAATGATAAATTTCTACCAATTTGATTAATAAATAAATCAAGTTAGCCTTATATGGAAGAAGATATATACATGCACTTCATTAAATGATAGTCAAATGCAAGTGGAAGAGACAAGCATCATCATTTAATGAGAGCCAAAATCATCATGTAAGTGGAGAGATACAACAAATGGAAGTCGAAATTTTTAATAAAGCAAGTGGAGAACGAGGGGCTTACTTCGACCAAAATTTTGGTCTGATAAAATAGTTGCTTATATAAATAAAACTTTCGATTTTTTAATGTATTTTGTTGCTTGTAAAAGTGTACAGCGCAAGCTTTTTCCATTGCTAGTATGAGTTGGGATTTTGTGAATAGTCAAGTTGCTAAGAAAGTTGGAGGTGAAGTATTTATGATGTCAATTTTTTAGGGTCTAACATTCGATTCTTGGGTAAGGATTTTAAGGACATGATAGGATTGACAAATACGATAGATCTTAAATCTGATTTTTTATTTTACTTCCAAGAGAGTGAAAGATAAAGGAACATTTTGCACCGAGAATATCTTGGTAGTAGTAATTGGTTAAAGCATGAGTAGATGATTGGTTTTGGGCTTATGAAAGTTGAAGTTGGTGAAGTAATTGTGATGGAGGTACGTGTTAGACCCCTAAGTTCAGTCTGCGGGATCGTGCGAGTGTTAGCGAGCCTTGGCCAATGTTTGGCACGTAAGTTGGCACGAGGAAGGCGTGTTGACGAGGAACAAGGTAAAGACTTGCGAGTTGGCGAGCAAAACCCGAGGAACTTGCGAAGTAGGCGAGAGATGCGGGAAGTATCGACGAAGATCTCAAGAGAAGGCGAGATTCGATACACGAGGGCAAGCGTAGGTGTGCATTGGCGAAAATCTTCGACGAGACGTGAGATTCGGATGCAAGGCTGCGCAGAGTTGGGAAACTAAGTCATGCGAGACTTGAGAGTGCGCGAGAAGGCGCAAAGATGTATGAGACTCGCAAGGATGCGCGAAGGCATGCGAGCACGATGAAGCGCACGAACACTTAACTTCGGCGAAGTAGGACGAAGGTAGGTAAATGGGCGAGGTTTTATACTAACTCGGATTGTGACTTGTGACTTGTGACTTAGTCATGAAGCGACGAGACTGCACCATGAGGAAGCTTGATTATGGAAGATGGACTTATCCATAAACGTGCATTGATGGACTTATGTGCGGATAGATTTCACGAAGACAAACATAGGCGAGTGGGATCAAACTTGGTGCGAATTTTGGTAGAGCATCGAACCTTGTGGAGATTGACTCGACTCAGGCTAAGGACTTGACGGACTAAGGACTTGGCTATGCTCGGATGGATGGACCACGACTAGCGGACTTGTTGTGAGAAGCATTAGATCAGGCCAGTGTGCTAGTGGGCTTCAGCAAGATCACATTGCATCATCAGCGGATAGAGATCGCGGGGAGATCTTGGATGATGTGGCGATGACTGAGAGTTAGA
>JANSVA010000008.1:38362100-38376702 GCA_025504915.1 Erythroxylum reticulatum | reverse complement strand
TTCTAAAAAAATAATTCAAAATTTTGATAAAATACAAAATTTTGAATTATTTTCATTATTTTACAATAAATTATTATTTATAGATAATTATTATATATAAAAATAATTAGAACATAATAAAGATATATATAAACTAAAAATGGTAAGATATAAAAAAAAGCTAAATTAAATAAACTATACAATATGATAATAAACTATTTTGTAATTTTTAAAAAATTTAGAAATTATTTTATAAATTTAAAAAATTACTCGAAACAACACCCAGTATTAATCGATACCGATATAATACCGTACCAGAACTCAATCTAGTACCAAGCACGGTATGGTATTTAACTCTAGGCCAAAAACTATGGCAAAGCTCACCTTCATTACCAGTATATTGTGACCTTCGATAAGTCCAGGAATGGAAGCAACACAAGCCGGGCTGTAATATAAAGTTTAGTGACACCTCTAGGAAGGGCATTGGGCGTATGGGACGTAGTTGCCAAGGTTTCCTCGACACTGGACTCTCGCGATTTCAACTTGGATTATTCCGTGAACCAGCAAATATACGTGTTACTTCACATGGATAGTAAAAATGGAAGAATAATTGTCGTACAAACTATGATTATGCCATAGTCCACAGACGTTAGAATCACAGATATCCCAATCCAACATGGGAGTTTGCTGACTTAGACTGCAAGTCTATCCCCGTGGGAATGCTTCAGCAACGCAATTCTAAGTATAGGCACACTTCAAAGACATTCCACAACGCGAGTTAACTACAGAAACGCAATCATGGTCATTATAAGAAGCTGATTCTGATGGCTAGTGGCTTCACCTACTTTTCAAAGCAGCAAAGCGCACAGCCAAGTCATCATAATTGGGTAATTTTGGATGCACATGCCGAGCAGGATTTGACCCATCTGATTGAAAGGAAGCAGCACGTGTAAACACTTTCGTTGCCTCTGATGATGTTTGTGTCTGCGGAAGTGAAATTGATCTGGTCCGGGGAGGAACCATCTCATCAGGCCCGTCTCTACCAACGTGTTGTCGAGACCTGTCATCCTCATTGCCTTGGTTATTTGCTCGACGATTCCTGGACTTTCTTCTAACCTTTTCAGATTCATATGCTGAAGGCTTCTTGCTGTAATGGATTAATAGTCTATCTATCACCCTTTCCTCTTCATCATCATGATGCTCATCAAACAAGATTTGAAGACCACGTTTTGAATAATCTTTTCTCCTGCTCCTTGATCTTCTCTTCACTACTGCATCTTCCAAATTGCTACCATCATCGACATTAGAGTATAATTTTGACTGTCTCCTCCTTGATGATCTTGGCTTTGGTATGGGGTTATGAATACTGCCATCCTGATAATAATCCATCCTATCATGCCGAGGACCACATTCTCTGGTAAATCCAAAGCTTTGCTTTTCATGTTCATTACGGTATAACTGTTCCTGAATCTTCTCAGACCCATTACCAGCATTACTTCTGTTATCTCTTAAAGGATCATCAACAACATTAACATCAGAGCCGGTTGGAAGGGATCCAAACATAGCTCCATATTTTCCTTCCTTGAATTTTGTGTTAGGTTTAGTATAAGGAGGTGGCATGGCCTTCCTATACTGGGATTTCAACTTCTGCATTTCCTCCTCCCGAACATCTCCAATTGAATTTGTATTCTTATGCAACTCAACATAGCCATTGCTGGTCATTGTCTCTTTCTCACCATTCTTCAACCACAATCCTCCAGGTCTAGGTATACTGTCAGCCTGTCCCTGGGTTAACATGTCCTGTCTATCTCTTTTAGGCATGGAATTTTCCCTTTCCTCATGAATTTTGGACCCATTATCAACCCTTTGCATCTTGTTCTTACTAGATGAACTACCCAACCTGACTATTTCTATGGGAGAATCATCCTTCCAAATTTCATGCTTATGCAAAAGGGCTTCATGCTTCTCTTGAAATACAGACTCTTTCTTGTCCTTACTTAGCACAGTTCCCTTCTTGACACTAGGTTCCTTGCATTCATTGCTTGGGACTTCATTTATGAGTCTAGGATTAGGGCCATCATTGAACAATCTATATCCATCATTAATATGCACAGGCCTTTCTTTGGATGAAAAATCACACTTGCTAGAACTGTGTTTATCGTCATTGGTACATAAAGACCCAAAGGTTTTAGGTTTGTCCTGCAAAACAACCACACAAAAGGAAAAGGCATTAAATGAACAAAGGACATGTATATACTAAAACAACATTATATAAAAACAGCAATATCAGAATCAGCAACCTCCAAACAAGAACAAAACAGTAAATATAAGAGGGCATACTAAACAAGTATTAACTTCATAAATCAGTATATGCACAGCTGCTGAGGTGGGAGATGTATTAACAGTACAAAAGTATAAACCAACCTGTGCAGATGCAGAAGGTCTAGACATTCTTTGTGAAAAACCCCTGGAATCCCAATTAATGGAGAACTCAGATGCTATATCTTGCATTAGCTCAACTTTGTTCTCCATCATAAAAGATTTTGGGAATAAATTCTCTCGGAACTGATAAAAGGAAATCATGTGGTCAGCTGTAGAAAAGCAATTCAGATAAATAAAATCTGTACTGGAAATACCTTTTGATTTGCAAACAAATCTACAGAATCCCCATATCTTTCCACAAATATATGCCTGAGGTCCCGTAACTCAGGCAGGTCAGAAAATCTTGCAGCGGCAACCATTAGGGATGAAACGGCCTCCCTACAATCCTCAGGGCAGTGACTGAAAAAGTAACAGTAAGTTGGGAGAATAATGCAACCAAATTTTCGAAGTATTGATTGTCACAAACGAGCTTAAAAAGATATTAAAGCAAAATTTTGCAGCATCCTTGATATCGTCCGAGTTGTGAAGGACAATAAAGACAGTGCATCATCAGTTCGACAAACTAAGCTTAAATTCAATTAAATTCAATTTTGCACCAGGAATAATCAAAAAGAGATACTATGAATTAAAAGAAAATAAAAAATAGGAACAAGAATACAGGACTCATTCTGAACATAGAGATCCTGTTATATCTCCCCAAATGTGATAATCACCATAGAATATATTGTTATTGAACATAACACATGATGCAGTTTGACAAAAACAAAAATAATGTTGGCAAAAACATGAAGCTACGACCTTAGCATTTTTCATGAAAAAACTAAACTGTGTATTCTTTTAATTCATTTTCATCAGGAATGACGGTTAAAAACCACATGAATACTGCTATAAAATCAGGATTCTTTAAACAAAGAAGTAGCCATGTACATTATGAAAACAAGTTTGTCAATTTGACCATGAAGAATGACTCAAAATTTTACTACCATTCCTATGCATTGCAACTTGTCAAAACAAATTTCGACAAGGAAACACTGGCACCAAAAAGTAAAGAAAAATTTTGTTATCTCAAACAAACTAAAATTGTTATGATCTAATCTAAAAGCTTGCATACTACGATGAATAGTGCAATCACAACAAACTTACCTTGCATATTCGCATCCACATCTGATGCCTAATCAATTTATATGTTGTGCTACATTTTGAGACGCATTTCATCCTCAAAAAAGAGGATAGTAAAATATTTTTTACAGAGAAAAAATTGGTAAAGGATCATCATTTCGTCTCATAATTGTCTGCTTAGACAGCATAACATTAACTTACCTGACCCAACAAAGAAAAAACAAAAGGATAAAAACATAAATAAGTCCTACAAATTCTCCATATCATTCAATTAATCCTTTATTTTTATTGAACTTAGCTCTTTTAATATTGTAACAACCAAATCCAAATTATGCATTCCTCACACAAAAATTTGTGAAAATGCCACCTGAAAAAGTTCGATGGTAATGATTTTATGTTGTTAGAGGAACCGTTGGATGAATAACTTTTGGAACTAACCCTAGAAACTGAAGTAAACCTCTCATAGGACATGGACTTGACTTGTTAAAAGATTAGAAATAATAAAGGTTAATAAACAAAAAGTGAAGTTAAAGAACATATTTGGGTAATCTACGAAACTTTAACACTTGGTTCGGCTTTAATCCTAGACGCAATGAAAAATTTTATCACGTTTGTCGCAAACGAAAGAACCAAAATACAAAAGCAATTGAGACAAAGCATAATCCTTTCCATTAATTAGGACAATTGATTGATACAGATAGTTGATAGGCACTTATACCTCATCTTCTGCATCACTGAAAGGTGCTTCAACACAAAATCACAACAGTGCTCAACAAAATCATAGCAAGATGACAGGATCATTTCAGCCATAAGTCCTTCAGCCTGTTCCATCAAATAACGGATTAAGACCAACTCTAAAAAGATCTCACACACACGCGCGCGCGCGTGAGAAAGAGAGAGATTGGAAGAAAGCACCAAAAAATACACTAAAAAAGAGATTGCAACTTAAAAATCAGAAATGAGAACAACATTAAAAGCGACCAGACCGAGAAAACCTGTGATAAAGAGAAGAAATAAAAAGAGGGTACCCGGCCATAAGCGTTGATGTCAAGGCCATTAGCGAGCAGATCAGCCATGTCTTTCCTCAAAAACTTCAAAGTAGCATTCCTCTTCCTCCTTATTACATCGATCCGACTCTTGGTCAGCTTTATGAAAGATTTACTAGCCAAATGCACAAACAAACCAAAATGTAATTACCTTCAATTTGACAACCACAAACAAGATATTATAATGCCAATTACAAAAATGAATAGTACCACTTGGAGGCATAGCCCCGACCAAGAAGTCCGTCAAGCATATCTCCAGGAAGCAAAAAAAAAAAAAGTCAGAGACAGAGAGAGGTGGTCCTAAGCAGAGAGAGGAAAATGGGACGGTTTTTGAATGGTGTGAAAAGGACTATTACTCTAACAGCTAGTTAGTCACTGACCCACCCACTAGCTTCTTTTCTGGGCCTCTTTCTACGCTTTTTCAATGCTGTTTATTCCATTTCTTACCCTCACTTAATTACCATTAAGACCTTCCTTCTATTACTTCCTCTTCTTGTTCTGCTTCCAATTGACTGTTAAAAGAACTTGTTATTAGTATTATTATTAGGCTTAATTATAAAAATTTTCAATTTTTATTTAATTTTATAATTTTAGCTTGATTATTAAAAAATCACAATTAAATAATTAAATAATCAATTTTTTCAAATATAATCTATTGTTAAAATCTCTATTAACGTTAGAGACATAGCAAGTAACGTCAAATATAAACTTAAACACGTTTAATAATAATTGGATTAAAATATATATGTTAGAATTAATTACCTAAGTAAAATTAAGGAAATTTTAAAAAATTTAAAAACATAGAGTAATTAATTTGAGATTCAAACTTTTTGTTGTATCAATTAAAAGAGATCATTTCAATAAAAAAAAAAGCCGAAATGAAAGCTGGAAGAAAATAATATGTTTATTTCACCGTAAAAGAGAATTTTTCATTTTGACTTTCAACTTTTTTCTAACTTTCTTGGTGATTTTTCATCTTATTCTCTCGTGTACCAAACAAATAACTACAAGCACCAAATTTAACATTCTTTCCCCTAAAAATGGTAACTATTTTAACTTGAAGTACACATGAAATTTTCGTTAACTAATCCACCTTCCTTGACCTGCAATCGGTGTAGTAGGCTTTTCATGGTTGTTCTTGCTTCTTCGTTTTGGATCTAGAAGAGCGTATCTTTCTCTCCTTGCCATAAGTAGGGTTTCTCTTGGGTTGCTTTCTAATGTTTGGGTAATGTTGCTTCTCTTTCAATCACTCACCACTTGTTCTTTTATCGTTTTTCAGAACAATTCTTTTCTTCTCTATGACTGTCTACTAGTTTCTTATTTAGGTTAAAGGTGCTTTCAAAGAGATAAAAGATTCAGATATAGAAGATCGACATTGCTATGACCAGGTAAGTCACATTTACTTGTAATTGCTATGAAACATGTTTAAATTTATGTTTAACATGGCTTGTCACGTTAGTAACACTTATGAAAATGCTAAATTTGGGTTAAATTTTTTAAAAACTAGAAACTTAAGTATTTAATTGTAATTAAATACTTTATTATTATTATTATTATTGTTATTATTATTTTTACTGTTACAACTACATTAATTTAATAATTAGGATAAAACATTAAGAATTCAATTCAATCATAAGTTGAGCTCAAGTCGTGACTAGCTTACTTTAGAGAAGGGAATCTCGTGATCTGGATCCTCGGTTCATTATAACGCCAATTTAGTCGTCCTTTCGCTTTCTTTTCTTAAACTGATTTTTGTGGGATATTTAGGTAACATAATCAGGACTTTAAACAAATTATCATTATGCTTTTTTTTTTCAAAGAAAAACTTTTTCTCCCTACTATTCTATGTACGTGGTGTTGTAGAAAATCATTTATTTTACACTAATTGCAAAAGATCCACCTTGTTACAGGTCAAAATTAGTTTACGTGAGGATAAAAGAAAAGTGGTCCAACTGTATTTACGGAGAAGAGAACTTGAGCTCCTCAGATCTAATTGCTTTAGAGTCGAGTTAAAGTGACGCTTGCACCACTTTTCTTTTATCCACACGTAAGCTGATTTTATTGTAGGATATTTCTAGCTGAGAGTCTATGCAACTCCTTAATTCGTTTAAACCTAAACTTGAAAATTTAACAGTAATTTCTTAAACTTAATATCGTAAAATATCATTTAAATCACTATCATCAATATTTTAAAAATTGGGTTAAAAATTAAATAAAATTGAAAATTTTGAAATATTATTTTAAAAGTTTGTTTTTATCCATTGTTTAATTTGAACTTTAATTAAAAAATTGTTAAATAAAAATTAATTTATAAAAACTAACTAATTATGTAATAAATTTATCAATTTTTAATTACAAAAATTATTATAATAAATTAAATAAAAAAGTTGATTAATTAAAAATTTTTATTGTTAAATCAGCTGAAGTAGTTCAATTTTCTTATCACGGCCAATAATATTCAAAAAGGAACAAACTTAATTTTATTCTCTTAGTCGGAGTTCCAACCATCAACTACTTAAACTATACCTCTACAACTCAGGTTCTTTTACTTCTAAATTTCTCAGTGGGCACTTGACGGTTCGTATTAAAGGCAAAGAAGAAAATTGGATTTATGTGACACATTTAGGAATAATAACTTTCACACCCTTAAGTTGAGATTTGAATTTTCAAGTGGAATTTTTCTGCACTTTCGACCTTTCCACATATGATACCAACTGAAGAGTAAGTAGCGTACAGCTTCTTGGATTGTTTAGAGTGGGAAGCCTGAAAATTCATAATGTCGAAATAATTAGATAATAAAATGCAAGTTGTTCTTTACGTCCTTTTTGTTAGTTTGTGTCTTACAACCAATTGCTTTGGTTGTAGTTTAGAAACAAATTATTCTTTATCTTGTACATATTTAGATGTATATGATAAAGTCTATAAGATAATTGTACATTGCAAATACAATTATAATTATAAGATCATATTACATTTATGTATTATTCTTAAATGCTCCTAATCATTGTTATATTAAGATTGGATATTAATAGAACGTAAAAAGACTAGCACATATTTTGTTTTTTTAATCCCATAGGCTAAAGTATAGAGATAATTAAATAAGCATGTAGGTGCTTGTTAGAGAACAAGTTCACTGAACAAACCCGATATGAGAAATCCATTTGGAACATTACTTGTATATCTATGGAATTCTCATTATGACGATTGTATAAGTGATTCTTTGACTTGAGATCATCAAAATTATCTTGTATTGCTATGTTTTAATACTACTTATGATCTATTTAATCATAGGTCATTTAATCGATAGTAATTGGATGTAGCATGAGCTATATAGAGATAGTGGAATGATCAAGATAGAATTCATCACCCTAAAGCAATTACGGAGAATATTTTGTTATTCTTGACTAGTATTAATTTAAGAAACTCTTGGCCAAGGTGAAATGATGTTTTGTAAATAGTTTACAAATATCATTAATTGAATTGATAGCTAATAGCGGAGAACTAATATGATTAGACTCAAAATAGAGTAGACATTAACTCCATACTCTATGTTTAATCGGAACATTATATGATGCAAGAATTGAATTATACAGAAAAATTATGCATAGAAAGGTTAGTTAAAACTACTTTGACATTCCTAAGTATTTGGGTGGTCATAATGCGTTATTAGATGCTAATCTTGATTTATTATTATAAATTATATAATTGGAGAATTAAAAATAAATTAAAAGTAGTTTTATTTTATTTAATTTTAATTATGAATTAAAATTATATTTTATAATCATTGTCAACATATTTGGGAACCTAATGAGTCTCATGTATAGAATTAGTTGAAAAAAATAAAATTAATTTAACCAAGTTGGACTTGATTGTAAAGTTTGAGAAACTTTATGATTAAATATAAGATATTTAATAAATAAGGATCAATATGAGATATTGAATCTTATATGGGCATAATTGGATTTAATTATAATTTCAATTAAATTACTAAAATGTCCAAAGCTTATTATAATTAGGCTTAAGCTCTATGGAGTTAGCATTTCTTGCTTAACCCTCTCTATAAAAGTTACAAAGTTCTTTCAACCTGTTCTGTGGATACTATTAGAGATCAGACACTTATAAGGTTATGGTGGTTGAGGCGGATTGGTTTCAGAAACGATTCGAGGGATATGACAAGATAAAGATCAAGCTTTGGAATAAGGTACGGATTAGATTTTCACTTTATTATAATTTGTGTTAATCAGTTTATATAATTAAATAAATCTTGTTTTTCGGAAAATCAAAAGTCGCAAAAAAATTTTGTGATTATTCCGCTGCGGTCAAGATCAGATCTCAACCCTATTTTCCAACTGTTGTAGTTTTTCTAAATTATAATAAGGAGAATAATTTACTGAAAATTGTTTTCAGTTAAATTTTATCCAAGGGGTTAAGATAAATTGGAAATGGTTTCCAATTGGATTTGACAAAATTGTTATAAAATCAAATTAAATTTTCATTTGGAATAAGAATTTAATTTATTTAGAAATCAATAGTTTTTAATCTAATTTAAGTTTTCCAAAGAGTTTGAAATGTTATTTTAGATTATGAAAATCAATAACTAGAATCAAACGAAGCTTGATTTTTTATACATATAATTTGACTATGAGTACTTAAGTTGCATACTTTATTTATATGGTTAATATTTGTATTGAATACATGATAAATTGTATGTTTAATATGTGTGATATTTTACATGCAATCTATATTTGATGAGACAAATGAAGTTAAATCTCTTGTTAAAATTTTAAGTATACGCTAAGAACGTGATTGTTGTCTGCTATTGTTATAAGAATAAACCAAAGTTTTGTTTATTGTAGGCTTATTAAGCAAACTCAAGGCTGCTTTAATCCGAACATATTTAATCTTATGATAGTGGATTCTACTTAACTAAATATGTGTGATTTGGATGAGCAAACTCATGATCACATGAACTTAGAGACAAGGTTAGGAACAATACATAAGATATATTTTGGAAAGAATTGTAACCTAACGGATCTAGGAGTCACATGAGACATAATTGATAAAGTTGTTATCTACCTAATTTAAGTCTAATTGGTCTGTTGTTAAGGTCAACTATATTTGAATAGGATCCTAGCCCACTAGGAGATTAGAGTAATCTTTCTAAATAGTAATGAGGGCTATTATTTTGAATAAAATAGTAGGAGTAACTAAATGCATGATTAAAGTCCTAATCTTATTTAGTAGTCATGGCATATAATTAATTACTTGTTTCTGTTACGCTTATATTTTATTCTTAGTGGAATCTACCTTATTTAGTATAGTTGATACTAAGTTAGTGAACCTATGTTCTTAGACATAGGATATGTATGAGAAAAGTTTTCAAAAGTTAGGAAAGAAAAATTGTATGTCCATTATGCAATTTTACTAAATCTCTTTTAAATATTTGGCAATAAAGTTTTAGAGATATGTCAAAAATCTTGTAGATAACAAAATGTATTGACATTTTGAGTTGACTAATATCTCATAAACTTTAATGACAACATGTAAGATGTATGTTAACATCGTGATAGCAAGATGTAAGAGTTGTATAAAGTAAAGCTAAAAGGTATAGTACCTTGATGAAATTACTTTACTTAATTTAGCCTACTAAAGTATAAACATGGATGTCAATTAAAGGCTTTACTATAGTATGATAATAGCTGTCATAAGAAGAAAATGATTGCGTTATTTTTCTTGTCTATATCGAATATAATAGCGATCATATGTATTTCTAATTCATGCTTATGAGTGTTTGATACTGATTTAGATTCATCATTATTGTAATGTTCAATACACAATTAGAAATAGATTGTTAAGTCAAAGTAGTTGATTCAAGTTTATGCAAATAGTTTATATATGTATTGGATCAAGGAGACTTATACTTAACATAAATGGCAAGAATAAAAAGTCAGATAACCGAGACAATCATTTTATGTCATATTGGTTAAATCAATATAACGAGAATCATAAAGTTACATATAAGGATACGTATATTATTTTGATTATGAATCATATGAAACTTGTGAAACTTGTCAAGTTGAAGAATAATCAAATCGACCTTTAGTGGAAGGATGATGATAATATTGAATTGTCAAATCTTATACATGTGATGTATTGGATAGAGTATCAATTCATAAAAAGGATAATACTTATATTTCATTAGATTACTAATGACTTTATGTGATATAGTCATACGTATTAAATGAAATAATGATTTAAAATTTTGAAAAGTTCAAATTGTTTGAATCTAAGCATAAATTAAGCATTGAAAATGCTGAAGCACATCGATGAGATCCTTATGGGAAGTTTTAAATTTTTGGTTATCTAAATGGAATGAAATTTTATAGTAAATACCTTCATTTCATAAGAGTATGAATTTCTGTAAGGAGTAAAATACAATATGACATATTGTATCATGCAACAGTATTTCTTTTATAGCAATGTCAAGTATAATGACTTACCTTCTATAGTTCCAATTGAATTAATTAACAACATTTCATATTAGATATCAAACGTTAAGTCTTTGAAAGACTCAAAGTTAATGATTCAAGAATATGATGCTTGGTTGAAGCATACACTATCCATTAAGTTTAAAAATAAATTGGATAATAATAGGTTATGAGATATCCAAACGATTAGATATAATCTTACAAAGTAATTGAACAAATTGTTTGATTCAATGTATACTTACCAGAGAATGGTTCTTAAGATAAGTAGTAGGAGTAAGAAAGAATTTGAAAGGTTCAAATTTCATAACATTACATCTAATTAGAACTAGCTCCTTTAATGATACAGTTAGTGTATAGTTGAAAGGCTACGAGAAATTGAAAAATTCACTTTAATGATGAATTCAAAGAGTTTGTTTTGAAGATGATTATGAATTTATCAATCTACTAGAAGGTAAGTGGGAATATAGTTGTCTTCTTCAGAGGGACTATGTGGAGACATATTGCTCATAGAGAACAAAAGTTCTAACTTTCAATTGTCGAATACATAATTTTCAAGGACAACTCGTATTGGATATGAAAAAGTAATAGCTTAATTATGGAAATTAGATCTTTAGAGATAGATTGGACGTTATTAACTTATTATAAGTACATAGATAATGTACTAAAGATGTTTAGTATTTAAGATATCAGATACTTGCAAAGTATTAAAGATATTCATTACTCTATTTGTGAGTTGATATTTGAGTTCAAGATGATAAGGATATAACTTTAGAAGTAAACCCTAATTAAGTTTTTATTTACTTAGAAAATTATCATTTAGGATTTGAAAAGTTCCAATGTGGCAATTGGTTGCTAATTAAGTCACAATACATTTTTCATTTAGTGGAAATAATTAATTGGATCAACAAGTTCTTTAATAAACTTGATATAGTTTCTCTGCATTATTAAAGATAGTAATGTACTGTAGAACATTAGAGTCATTGGGTATGCATAAGGAGCTAATGTCTCATCAAAGATCCAAGAATGTGTTTAGGAAAATTTTTTTAATTATGATGATAATTAAGATGGGAGTTGTAAGATTTAATCAAGGGCTTACTATAGAGAATCTTATAGAATTCTCTCACTAAGTCACTACCTCAATAGTAGAATAATCATCATATGGTGATATGTTATTAGATAATTAAACGATTGGCTTAGTGTAAGTGGGAGAATGTTGATTTATACCCTATAGCCAATAGCTTTGGTTGCAGTTTAGTAGCAAATTATTTAAAGGCATTCTTTATCTTGTACATGTTTAGATGTCTATGATAAAGCCTATGGGATAATTGTACATTGCAAATGAAATTATCATGAGATTATAATTATGAGATTCATATTGCATTTATGTATTATTCCTAAATGTTCCTAGTCATTGTTCTATTAAGATTGGATATTAATAGAACGTAAAATGACTAGCACATGTTTTGTTTTTCCTTATGAAGGAAGTATCGATCTGATAGGCTAAAGTATAGAGATAATTAAACAAATGTTTGGGTACTTGCTAGAAAACAAGTTCACTGAATATACTCGACATGAGAAATCCATTTGGAACATTACTTGTATGTCTATAAAATTCTCATTGTGATGATTATATAAGTGATCCTTTGACTTGAGATTGTCAAAGTTATTTTTTATGGGGATTGATATGTTTTAATACTACTTATGATCTATTTAATCATACGTCGTTTAATCGATAGTCATTAGATGTAGCATCAATTATATGGAGATAGTTGAATGATCAAGATATGATTCATCACCCTAAAGTAATTACTTTAAAAATGTCATTAATTAGACTCAAAATAAAGTAGACATCAACTCCATGCTCTCTATCTAATTAGAACATTATATGATGAAATGATATAATTATACAGAAAAAATTATGCACGGAAAGTTAGTCAAAACCACTTTGTCATTCCTAAATATTTGGGTGGTCATGATACATTGCTAGATGCAAATCTTGATCTATGATTATAAATTAGAGAATTGGAGAATTAAAGATAAATTAAAAGGAGTTTTAATTTATCTAATTTTAGTTATGAATTAAAATTAGATTTATAATCATTGCCAATATAGTTAGGAATCTAATGGGTCTCATATATAGAATTAGTTAAACAGAACAAAATTAATTTAACCAAATTGGACTTGATTATAAAGTTTGAAAAACTTTATGATTAAATATGAAATATTTAATAAACAAGGATCAATATGAGATATTGAATCTTATATGGGAATAATTGGTATTTAATTAGAATTATTTCTAATTCTAATTAAAGTTTAATTGAAATTAGAATTTTATTTTAATTAAATTACTAAAACGTCCAAAGCTTATTATAAATATGCTTAAGCTCTATGGAGTTATCATTTCTTGCTTAACCCTCTCTGTAAGAGTTACCTAGTTCTCTCAACCTATTATGTGGATATCGTTAAAGGTCAAACACTTTTGTAGCTATAGTTGTTGAGACGGATCGGTTTCAGAACAGTTCGAGGGATACAAGAAGACATGGATCAAGCTTCGAAATAAGGTATGAATTAAAATTTTGCTTTATTATGATTTGTGTTAATAATTTTATAGAATTAAATAGATCTTCTTTTTCGGGAAATCAAAAGTGCCAAAAAAGTTTCTTAATTATTTCGCCGCGATCGGGATCGAATCTCAACCCAGTTTCCCAACAATTTATACTACAAATATTAAATATTCTTGACAAACATGTAAGAGTAAAGAGATAAGTCTACTCATAAAAAACTACAAATATTAAATCTCAACCCAGTTTCCCAACAATTTGGGTCAAGTAGCATGAAATTCATTAAAGCTAGTGAAACAAAACAATACTCATAAAAAACTAGGTACCGTCATCTATAACGAATGCAAAATTTATATTTCACAACCTCATTCAGCTCTCATACACAAACCACATGAAGCATATACCAATCTGAAGGAATTACTCATACAATTTATGCCAATGAAATCATTAGAGTGAACCTTCTAAGTTAACCTCTATCTTATATTCAACATGCTCAAATAACAAATTTATTATAGCTCTAAGAAGATGCATTAATCTTGAATAACTTTGCAAACTCATATGCACTTTCTCCTTGATAAATTTATTTAAACAAATTTTTCTTTTTTCTTTCTTTCTTTTTTTCATTTTCTTTTCTTTTCCCCTTTTTTCTTTTTTCTTTTTCTTTCTTTTCCTTATAAAAATTAAAATAAACTACATCAACGTGAGAATTTCAATGATAAGACATAAAATAACATCCCAATATTATAACCAACCCTCACATATATACCCCCCACATTTAGAATTTTATACATCCACAACTCAAAAATCACAAATGTTCCACTAGCTTTATGACTTGGGTAGGACATTTAGTTAAGTTTAAAAGCATAAAATGTGGTTTATACAAAAAGAAAGGATAAAGCTCAGAGGGGTTTATCAAGAGAAAAATCATGTTAATAGGATAGGTTATTTGGCTAATGTAGTTTATAAAAAACAAAGAATGCCTAATCATATCCATGTTAATGCATGTGATAAAAATGTGGTCTCGAAT
>JANSVA010000008.1:38319571-38342922 GCA_025504915.1 Erythroxylum reticulatum | reverse complement strand
TTGAGAACCCACAAGACACATTCACTAAAATCGATTCTAGAATACTAAAACCCAAACATTTCTTAAGCTTCATAAACTAAAACTTTTCCAAAATCCAAAGGATTAAAATCAAACTTACCTTGAATCTTCACCAAATAATAAGATTGTTAGCTCAAATGGAAGCTGTTATCTTCCTCTACCTTTTTACCTTCTTAAACAACCTCAAAATTCATCTTGAAAACTAAGAAATGATGAAACCCTAGCTTTTCCTCCTTCTTTTCTCAACATGTTGGACCCCGTTTCTAGAGCCCAACTATCTAGATGCTATAAAACGTGAGGATGCGTATTACGTTTTAGGGTTATTTTCCATGAACTTTCATTAGCCATCATCGGTTCATCTTCATTCTTATAACATCCCAAAAGTTTCCAATTTGATCAATATAGATTAAGATATGTTTTTAAAAAACCAAAGTATGCTCATAACCAAGTCATGCTCCTCCAATCAATTCCCTCACTTTCTTTCCATCAATCTTTATAAAATAAACACGAAAGGATACGATTGTTTATTGTGAGACAGAAAATATGTTAGAAATCTATTGTTTTAAGAATCACTTCATTCGAAGGTCGGACGATGAGGTTATGGCCAAAAGAATCAAACATATTTATGTCCTCAATCATATTATACCTATCTTTCTAAAATTGGCATAAATTTCACTAAAGATATCTAATTAAGGTCATATTAGGATGGTTTCGAAGAAGACTTCGATATCTACAACTGTTGTGAAGACTTTGAAGAGAGATTTTTCCATTTAGAAGGTCAAAATTGTGAATTTCCGAAAATGTACAGTGTATGTCTGTTAAACAGACATACAACTCTAGCCAACGAACATACATGGGGTTTGGAGCATTTCCCAGACCCATAAAGGTCTGTTTAATGGAGGATGGTAGAATTTTTAGACCCAAGAAGGTCCATTTAATGGACCTAAAGTCTGTCTAACGGACATAGGTGAGCGAAGACTCCCTTCAAAGCATCTCCAATGGTTCCTACATCCATTCTAGCATCACTTTCACTCATAATCTTCCCAAATTCACTTATTCTAATGCAATATCACTCCATAAACATTCAATTACCAGATTGATTTCATTAAACTCCCAAATCTCAACTCAAATGATTCATCACATATAACTAATTCTCATCTTTTACTATAGTTGTCCTATACGCATCTTATGCAACATTACTAACTTATTATGACGATATCTCTCAATTCCAATATCCAAAAATTTCATATTTTATATCATTGGAAAGATAGAAAAATAATCTAAAACTTCCAAGAAGTCAAATTTTTCTAATTCATCCTATATCAATACAATTGTTTCCCAAAAGTCAGAACATAAATTCTTACCCTTATGAAATCTTTAAAATGCAATGTGCAAACTTTGAGAGTCATGAGCTTAAAACACAATCATATTTCATTATCATCAAAAGATAAGCATTTTACAAAGCTTCAATGGGCTTTCCAAGCACAATACAATATTTCACAAAATCCCAAAATACAAAGGTTAGTTGAACAATAATACACGAAATGCGATTAAAGCCTCATGTTTACAAAGTCTAGCTTAAAATACAAAAGTATGCCTAATCAGAGCGAAGCCTTGACTCTGTTTCACTCGATCTCTTGCTCAACACCTGAATAGCGGAATAAGAGTGGGGGTGACCTTAAAAGCTTGTGGGTAACAAGCTTATAACGGACAAATAATCAAATCCTTGAAAATATTCATTTGTCTGAGAAATTTCATATTTAATTTATAAAGCACATGATTGTCAAATTCTCGTCATATAATCCAATTCACAAACAACATAATTTATGCATTCATCAACTTATTCACAAAATCATAATTACATAAGCACATCATAATGCTTTGTGTAGGTCCAAAATAGAACGTACTAATACAATTCCATGAAATGGTCTTGTGTAGTTGTGAATGGAGTGTACAATCGCAGTCCTACTTAATGGTCTTGCATAGCTGTAAATTTTGGAGAGTCCATGAAGGAGCTCCATGCCCCTAGTAGGCAGCTGGGAGAAGTCTTTGGTTAAAGTGCATTTGACTTAACTTAGGGGACCACCACAAACCCACATTATACGTATTTCATAACTTGAAAACAGATTGCCAAAATAGCACTTTTTCGAAAACATGATCTTCTTAATGTTTTGTCGTAAAGGCATATTTTAGAAACAAAATTGTCCATGAACATGAAACATTTCATATGCATTTCCATCACATTCATATACCAAACATATAGTATTTTATCAAGTCATTCAAAAGCAATAATGCAACAATTATGAAGTAATTTGAAATCATTTTATTTTCTTGCTTTAAAAGAAAACATTCATGGTTCAGTACTCAATTATAAAAATGAAACCCATTTTGAATTTCCTTGCTTAATACTTGCTTAAAGAGACCTCTCCCCTTGCTCCTTTTGCCTTCTTTGATTTCCTTTAACAAAAGCCAAAAATTTCATTCAATAGCAATTCGAATTGAGAACTCACAAGACACGTTCACTAAAATCAATTCTAGAATACTAAACCAAACATTTCTTAAGCTTCATAAACCAAAACTCGTTCAAAATCCAAAGGATTAAAATCAAAGTTACCGTGAATCTTCACCAAATAATAAGATTGTTAGCTCAAATGGAAGCTCCTATCTTCCTCTACCTTTTTCCCTTCTTGAACAACATCAAAATCCCTCTTGAAAACTAAGGAATGATGAATTAAATAAAGGAGGAGGTGCAATTGATGTACTCTCTCTCCCTTCTTTCATCTTATAACCGAAAATGAGAGGGTCTCATTTAGGTTATTGGTCTTTTCATATAGCCATCTTAAACAAATAAGAAGAGTCTCATTTATTGGCTTCTTTATTATTGATTAAAGAATAAACTGATGCATTAGATACACAACACTTCTTTCTTTTATGTTTAACCGAAATTGGCAAGGAGAGATGAATATGTTCTTGCATTTTTTGACTCACTCTCTCCTCTCTTGCATAGCCTAGCCAAAACTTGAATGAGAAGGGTCTCATTTTTTGTTTCTATAGACTAAGGACAATCTCTTCAAGATTTCTTCTCCTTTCCCAAAAAAGGATCTTGGTAACCAAGTTATCTAAGGAGAACAAGTGGTAGATCGAATAGGTTGAGGATACAATAACGAGGAAAGGATACATTGACAAGGAGAGGATACAAAGTTGAGGAGTCAAAGCTATAGTAAGAAGTCGGTATATTTCTACCATTTCGTTCTTATGTTAATTATTTTTTTGATACCTTATCATGTATAGATTAAACATGTTTGTTTGGTTATAATGCTTCTACTGCGTTTTGATTTCAGAAAAAGTTTTTGAAATCTACCTTTTTAGCCAAATCTAGTATGCTTATGTTTTCGATCCAACAGCTAGGTCATTTAAAGTCTACATACATGATAAAGTGCTATACAAGTTTAGCATGGGGTAGTTCAAGAGAGAGAATCTTCACAACTCTAGAAATTTATATGTCCCAAGATGCAAGAAGAGAGGACTAGTATGAGTTTGATCCCGTATACTTCAGCAATAGGATCAATCATATATGTTATATTATGTATTAGACCCGATATATCATATGCTTTAAATGTTACAATCAAATATCAATCGGATCTTAGTGAGTGTCAATGAGTAGCCATCAAGAATATCCTAAAGTATAGGATGTATTCTTGGTATATGGAGATGGAGATCTCATAGTGAGCGCACATACAGATGCCAATTTTCAATCTGACTAGGATGACTCCAAATCCTAATCAGGTTACATTTTCACATTAAATGGTGGAGTAGTCAATTGGAAGAGTTCCAAACAAGAGATGACTACAGAATAAATGATCGAATCAGAGTACATTGCAACTGCAAAAGTGAAAAAAGAAGCTATTTGGATCAAGAAGTTTGCTATGGAACTTGGACTGGTTTTGAGCATTGTAGACTCGATACTGTTGTATTGTGATAACAATGGGGCTATCAATTAAGCTAAGAAACCAAGGTCTCATCAAAGGTCTAAGCACATACTCAGGAGATATGAGATATCACCTAATCAGGGAGATCATTATTAGAGGTGATGTGAAGATAGAGGGAGTGCCTACAGATCAAAACATCATTAATCCTTTGACTAAGCCACTTCCTTAAATTAGATTTCAATCAAATATTCTCACCTACAATATTAGATATAAAAGTGATTGGCTCTAGCGTAAGTGGGAGATTGTTAGAGTAGTTCTCTAAAGGCAATCGCTTTTAGCACTTTTATTCAAACTTTATTTTAATTAATAAACTGAAAGACAATTTTCATTGATTTAATATTCATATTTACGAATTAATGTCAATCTTAAATAAAATTAATGAATTCCATGGTACAAAATATAGCATGAAGGAAATCATGATGAAATCATAATAATGAGATTCTTATCATATGCAATTATGTTAGCATCTAAATTATCCCTAGTCGCAGGATTAATAAGACAGGACATTGTTAATTCAAATAAACTAGCACAAGTTATACTACTTGATTAGATCAAGCAGTGGATCTAATAAACTGTAAGCATCAGATGTTTAGAGTTAACTTGTGGTTACTTATTAAGAGTAATAAGTACATCAGATGACCCACTATAAGATTATCATATGGATGATTTATCAAATGTTAGTGATTAATCTCATCATAAAAATGGTGCAAATATCTTTAGACTTGAGATTCTTAAGGATATCTTGGATTCTAATCCTGTGCTTTGACACTGTTCCTTGTTGCCTCAAGACAAGGTCGCTTATAGGGTGGTGATTGGGTATATATATTAGTATTCGAAGCTAAATGGGTAGCCAATAAAAGATTCACCACTCTTAATAGAAGGAGATGATACCTAAAGCCTTTTTTCGGGGTTATTACTTAGGAATCTATAACTAGAGTAGATGTGCCATGAAGAAAGTCTTTAATGAGTAATGAGATCCCAAAGACCATAACTAATATTACTTCAACTAGATGTGACGTAGTTAGTCTAGTGGAAGTTGACACGTGGCCCATACTTCAAACCAATGGGGTATAGAATGGTGAAAGGACAAGTTGCATGATAATTGCCTATGGAAAGGTTCGTAAGTTGGATAATTGACTATTAAAGAGTTCGTATGTCAATCCACTTACTTTTGGTTAAATTGGTGTCATGAAATCATTCATAAATTAATCCTATTAAAAGATAATTCAAGTGGCCAAGTGTCGGGAACCTATAACGTCACATTCTTAAGAGTGGGATAATATCACTATATCATTATGGTAAGAAATGTTGAAAAGGAATGGACGAAGCAAATGTTGCGTAGATATCCAAGATGGAGTCACAATCATGACTAACTAAGTCACGATCGTGACCCACTAATTCTAACAACATATATAAGTGATTTCTTATCACTTAAATATAGAGATCAATAGCTAGGGGGTCTAGAAATGTTCTAGACATTTAGAGGGTGTTAGAGGGAGAATTTCTTTGCATGTCAAGCAAGGGTTGCTTGATGTTTATTGCATGTGATATAATTCTCTTCTATCCTTCCTATTGAATATCCTACTTGTGTTTCCATCTTTTTGGGTTCTCACACCTTCCATACACACTATATTTCCTCACCTCTATGTTTTCTTCACTGGTTTTTGAACGTGTTTGGTATTTGCTACAACCCAAAAAAAGAGAAGATTCAAGAAAGGAGGAGCATTTGCAAGGTACATATGTTGTAATTTCATATTCTTACATTCTGTTTATACATGCAAAGGGATTCTTATGAGGATATCCTGGGAGTTGGAATTTTGATTCTGACACTTCTACATCCTTTCCATGCACATAATGCATGATCTTAGGTCATTCCAACAGTGGTATCAGAGCCACTTTTGCACGTATTAGATGATCTATTAAATATGTGCAAACTGTTTGCTGGGTTGTGACTGACATACATGCTGGTTTCGAAAAATTCTTATTAATTGTAGAAAAAAAATTTTCTAATTTTCTTTCACAGAAATGTTTACAAGATGTTATATTATGCTTTTGTCAAAGGAAATTGAAATCTAATGTTATTTGCTATTTTATTACGAATTAATTTCTAGTCCATTCATATGTTGATTTCTGGGAATTTTTGGAAAACATAATACATATGCTGATTTTGAAAATTTTGTAATAATTCTAGAAAATGTTTCTATAATGTTATTCCATAGAAATGTTTATAAAGTGTTATGTTATGTTTCGATTAAAGGAAATTGCAATTGAATTACATTTATTATTTTATTAAGAATTTAATCTAAGACTGATCCATGTATAAAGTTCTGGGAAATTCTAGAAAACTGATAAACATGTATGCTTGTAAATTCTAAAATAATTTTATAAACAATTGTTTCTATTTATTTCCTTCATAAACATGCAGATATGATGTTGCCACGTGTATGAGATGCGTCACACCTGTTTTTGAAGTGGTTAATATTTTATTCTCAATTTTACATACATGCTGATGAATATGACAAGTGTTAGTGGACACATATAATGCTGGCTAATTCTACTTAGTGCTTGTTTGGATGGGCTTTTGGGAGGTCAATAAGCACTTTTCTTCACCACAAAGTCTTTTTTAAAGAAAAATGAGTGTTTGACTGTAAAATGAAAAGACACTTCTTTAATAGATATGGCTTTTCTAGCAACCAAAACACAACTTTTTAAGTAGCTCAAATTTAGAGTTTCTCAAATGAATTTTCAGGTGGATTTTTCAAATCAATTAATGAGTTTATTTTTTAGTCCCTTTTGCCCTTATGTTTTACATATAATTCCCACAATGCTCACAAACTCATCTTCATGTTTATCTTGAAAACTCATCTTCTCTAATCTCTTGCACAGTTGTTTTATTATGCATTTAATTATTTACTCAACTTGAATATTTATTTTGATATTTATATAATATTATTTTACTTTTTATATGTTTTAATATTTATTTTTTATATTACTTTTACTTATGTTATAATCCATATAAAAGATTTGGTTAGATATATTTTCATTTCTGTTTTATATGGTTTAAGATTATATAACAATTAATATATAATGCTTTACATATTGTTTAATATACATTAAATAATTTTTATATACATAAATAATTTTTATTACAAAATAAAATATAGTTAAAATTAAAAATGCTTCTTATTTTTATGTTGCCAAACAGTCTACTGTATGAAACTTTTTTTAAAAAGCTCTTTTTTAAATAACAGTCAAACAACAACTGGCTTCTTAAAAAAGATCTTCTCAGAAAAAAAAAAACTTTACTAACAAAAGCTCTACTAGTATAAGCCCAACCAAACATAGGCTTAGTTCGTAAACAATTGCTTGGAATTAGTTTTGGAAATTTTTTATTAGGCACATCTAGAATGTGTATAAGACTCTGGAATTTTTCTAGAATTAATTGAACTTGATTCAATTAATAGATCAAGTCAAAGTCAACACTGGTCAGCTTTTGGAAGCTGATGGGGTTGACTTGCTTGATGTCTTATTTGTATGTGTTTTGGTTATAAGACCTTGAAACATTTTTATGAGATAAGAATGTATTATTTTAATTCTAGTAACATTCTAACTGCATGTGTTTGAAATTAGGGCTCTGGAAAATTTTCGGACATCGAATCAGTCTGTTTAATGTCTAGTAGGTTAACTCATTTATCTTGATAATTTTGTCCGACAAGATATTTTTGGCTTATGTCGGCATTGTCTTGATAAATTTTAGATGACTTAAGGATGTTTTAGATGACTAATTGATGTTTAGGAATTTTGGAAACCCTAGGGATTAATTTAGAATTAATATAAGTAAAGCATTGCATTTATAGTGTAACTAGAAAAGCCATATGTACTAGAATTAAAGTGTTTAATTTGGACATCAAAATAATTGAATTTTAGGGTTCCTAATCGAATCACAATCATAATTCGAATCAATCGACACTAACACTAGCACCCGATTTGGTTCAAGAGTTTAATCGAATCACAAATTTTTGATGCATATTTATGTCACAACCTAAATTAAACCTCTTTTTTGTGTTACATGCGTTAGATGTTTTTTAAGGGATGGTGATAGCGTGTCATAACGCTAGTCAAAAGAAAATAACTAAACTACTACTATAGTATTAGTGAGTCTAAGTCGATCCCACAGAGAGTGCGTGTAAACCTGTTGAAATCAAATTAACTAGTGTATAGGTTTAACAGGGGGTTTGGATTTTGAAATAAAAATAAAACGAAACTAGACTAATAAAACAAATTAAAGAAAAATTGCAAAAAATGATAAAATGGGGAATTCGGTAAGGACTCGGTTCTTTGGCTTAATCTCAGCCTACACCCTAATTAAGCATATTTCATTGATTTGTTATTCTCAAACCTCTCATCGTAATTATTAATCCTTGGTTAATAATTAACTTGAGTTTTCCTTTAGGTTGTGTTTGTTGGACCCCAAAATTTTCGAAACCCAATTCTTGATCTAATACCACAACTGTTGGGCACCGATTCTAGAACCCAACATTCGGAGTTATAAAACATGAGCATATTGTCCAATAGGGTTATTCCCTCATTATCCATCATCCCACAAGGTTGGCGTGCCCACACTAGTCAAACATAAAAAAAACAAACTCATTTCTCCCATTTCAGAACAAATTTTGGGAAACCTCAAATTGGAATTACAATTTGACTTCTTTAGAACATTTATTCCCCATTATCTTAAGCTTCTAATGAACATGGGCTTGTTCTTGTTACCATGCATGGTTATTCCAATTAATCCTCATTAATCATCCTCAGTTTATCTTCATTCTCTGGTACCATAAGTGTCGGGCCCCATTTTTGAATTATTTTACACTGAAGCAAATACTATGTGCTCAACTTCCATCGAGAAATTGAAATTCTTAGAGACTGAATTAAAATTTTATTTCTTTATAAAATTTGTATACCTATGTCTTCATTTTATTTTTAAAGAATAATCATCTCATTCGGAGCTCTACCGATCAGGATATGATTAAAATACCGAAGTATATTCAGTAATATATCCAGTTCCTACTCTTCCAACTAATACCCTTATTTTGATTAGATCAATCTTTTTTGAATCGATGAAAAAAGCTATAAATTTTCTTTGAGAGATATAGAAATATATTAGGAATCCATTGGTTTAAAAGTCAGGTCATTTGGAGGCCGGATGACAAAGTTATGGCTAAAAGAAATCAACATGCATTTATCCTCAATCATATTGGACCTGTTTTGGGAAAATTGGCATAACTTTCTCTATAGATGTCAAATTAAGGTCCCTTTAATACGGTTTGGAAGAAAACTTCGATATCTACAACTGTTATGAAGACCTCAAAGAGATATTTTTCCATCTAGAGGGTGAAAAGTTCGAATTTACAAAATATAGCTGGGTTAGACGAAGTGATTCAGTCTAAGATGATTCAGAAAAAGAGGTTCAGTCTAAAACTGACCAGACAAAGGGGTTTAGTCTAAGACGATTCAGTCTAAAACGATTCAGATAAAGGGGTTCAGTTTAAGACTGATCAGACAAAGGGCTTCAGTCTAAGACAATTCAGACAAAGGGTTTTAGTCTAAGACTGACCAGACAAAGGGGTTTTTACAGGGCCTTCTTCACATCACCAAAAGTTCTAAATCACTAACTACACTCTCCAGAGCATGTCCACTTATAAAGATCATAACTTTTGACTCCTATGTCCAAAAATTTCATACTATATACCGTTAGAAAGCTAAGAGAAAACCTACAACTTCTAAGAAAATATCTTTGCCTCATTCAACCTAGATTGATTCAGATTTTCTCCTGAAGTCAGAACATGAATTTTTCCCTATTAAAAACTTGAAATTTTTTCCCAAATTGACTTCATTTAATGCAACATCATTCTTATCCATTCAACTACACCTCATCATGTATAATTCCTATTTTCTTTTCCATAACATCTCACTTATGTATATATATATAACAACAATTCATGTTCAAAATCATCAAGTTGATAACTTCTTCAAGTATACCTATTTTCAACTCACATCATCTATACACAATTCATATTTCATTAACACCAAGGATAAGAGTTTACAAAGCTTTAATGGCATTCCAAGCTACATTACATCATCGACATCAAAATCCAAAATACAAAAGATACAAACTTGATAGTTCTCGAAATGTGTCTAAAGTCTTGTTTTTACAAAATCTAACTTAAATTACAAAAACATTGTAAAAGTAGAATAATTCCTCGATTCTTGGTTACTCTATCTCATTCTCTTCACCTGAAGATGGGACAAAAAGGGGGGTGAGCTTGAAAGCTCATGGGTAATATTTTATAACCGAAAAATAAGCAAAGCCTTTGAAAAAATTCACTTGTCATACAAAATTCTCATTGAGTTCATGAAACATATGGTTCTTAAGTTTTCCACCAAATTCACAACAAAACAAATGATGTATGCATCAATCTTGCCATCATATCATGAGCACAAAGACACATGAAAATGATTTGGGAGGTCTATAAACAGAACGAACTAACACATTCCCATATAATGGTCCTGTGTAGTCGTGAACAGAACAAACTAACACAATTCCACTTAGTAGTTTTGTGTAATCATAATCATGAGGGAGTCCTTGAAGGAGCTCTATGCCACTAGTGGGTAAGCGGGAGAAGCCTTTAGTCAAAGTGCACTTGACAATATAATGGACCAAACAAAACACACATAATATGTATTTTATAACTTGTAAACATATTGCCCAAAATGGCAAATTTTTTAAAAGTGCTTTCATAAATATAGTATCTTTTCAAAAATCATTTTCCCAAATCATCAACACAATATTGACATACCAAACACATATTACTTTCTCAAATCATTCAAAGAGTAATAAATGCAACATTTATGATGCAATTTAAATCATTAACTTCGTTGATTCCAAAGAAAACATTAGTGGCTTATTTACTCTATTACAAATATGTACCCACCTTGAATTCCTTGCTTAAGGACTTGCTCAAAATGCCTCTCTTCTTACTTCTCTTGCCTTTTTTTATTTCCTTGATAAATGACAAAACCCCATTCAATAGGAATCCAATTGAAAATCTCACAATGTAAAATCACTAAAATTGATTCTAGAATACTTAAATCCATGCATTTTCTTAACTCCATGAACTAAAACCCTTCCAAAAATCCAAAAGATTTAAAATGATCTTATCTTGATTCTTCACCAATTGAAGAGTTTCTTAGCTCTAATGAAAGCTCTTCTCTTCCTTTACCTTTTTCTCCTCTTGAACCATGTCAAAATCTCTCTTGAAAACTAAGAAATGAAGAAACTCCAACTATCTTCCTTCCTTTCTCTTAAAGAACAGAATTCTCCGCTCTTTCTCTCTTCACTTTCGTTTCTTTTCCTCTTTCCATCTTTAAGCCACATTTTTCTTCCTCTAATACACAAGACAACACTTTCCTTCTTGCACTTATACCCTTAATGAGGGTAAAAAGTCAACTTTGCCCTTCCTTTCATGCCTTAGGTCTTTTATACTTAAGTGACATTCCAAAATCGCCCTTATACAATCTTACTACCTTAATTCAATTAACTCATGCACTAAAATCCTACTAGCATTGACATAGTAATATAATTCCAAAATGAACAATCTATTAAACCCTAAAAAATTATTAAAATCATGCATAATAATTAAAAAAAATTCAGGGGCCAACATTTCTCCCCCTCTTAAAAGAATTTTGTCCTCGAAATTCTTATCTGATTGATCTAGGGGTAGGGGTATGTCTCCTCATATTCGCAATAATGTCACCTCAAATTTAAGAATCCAATTACGTAGTTGGATACTTTACATCAAACATAATGCATACACTCTCAATAGCATATTCTACATTTTATGCTTGTGTTTCTGTCAGAAATAGGACTCCAATACTCACTTCTAATCATTACATATTCATTTCTGATTTGTTCTTTTATTGATCATTCTTAATATAAACTATCTGATCTGCTTAATCTAATTCAGTGAAATTCTTCTTCGAAAGAAGATTTCTTGCTACTATCATCTATATTGTTCATCTAATCTTTATCAATTATATATTATCACCACCGCATTATCAGCCATTCTTAATACCTCAAAAAGACCAATTTCTATCATTCTTACAAGGTCATAATGTTCAATTACAAAAACTCAATGAAGTAATGAACATAATTACTGTTACATAGGCTTAGATATGTATCATCAAAGTCATCCCATTTTAACATCAATTATACTCCAATTTTCCAAGATTTACCTCTTCTAATATCTTAATGGTTCAACTACCATATTGAGTTCATTAACTCTTCTTATTCAATTCTTCATCTTTTTCTTTATCTCATTCACCCATAAAATCCTATCTTGTATGCATTTTTAACTTTTTCCTTACTATATATCTTTCATCTCATAAATCTTTGATATGTATATCCTTAATCAATTCAAAGTTATTGATGCATAATCATTATGAAATTCTGATCTCAATTCCACTAATATCGTCTTATACGAGATAATAACTCTTATCACAGCAATTAAACAACCATTCTAACTTCCAAGTTCAACCTTTCAATTCCACTTTGCTTGTACACCTTAAATCTTGTGATTTCCACTTGTGTCTCTATTTCTTCTTAGTCAATTTATGAAAATATTTTTACATCCATATCAATTCAAGTACATATCCACAACTAAATTTTGTCACCATATTCACTAACATAATCACAAATGTTGAATCTATGTCTAAAATATTGGACTACGTAATATTTCTTATTTCTAAATATCCACAAACTTTCATTTTCTTATAACATAACAGAGTATCACTTTTATCACTAATTCTCTTAGCTCAAACTCTTAACAATTGCTCATACGTGTGACTCATACACATGTGACTCAGATTAAGGATCAGTGGTTGCTCCATGCTAAGACATCTCAGTCAAGAATGCATGTAACTTAATACATATTTCCAAAAAAGCCAATGTAAGATACTAAACTTAGACACTCTGATACCATGATTGTTGGACCCCAAAATTTTCGGAACCCATCTGTTGATCTGATACCACAACTGTTGGGCACCGATTCTGGAACGCAACATTCGGAGTCATAAAACATGAGCATATGATCCTATAAGGTTATTCCCTCATTAGCCATCATCCCACAAGGGTGGCGTGCTCACACTAGTCAAACATCAAAAACAAACTCATTTCTCCCATTTCAGAAAAGATTTTAGGAAACCTCAAACTGGAATTACAATTTGACTTCTTCAGAACATTTGTTCCCCATTGTCTTAAGTTTCTAATGAATGTGGGCTTGTTGTTGTTACTATGCATGGTTATTCTAATTAATCCTCATTATTCATCCTCGGTTCATCTTCATTCTCTGATACCATAAGTTTCGGGCCCCATTTCTGAATTATTTTATACTGAAGCAAATATTATGTGCTCAACTTCCATCCAAAAATTGAAATTTTTAGAGATTGAATTAAAATTTAATTTCTTCAAAATATTTGTAAACCTATGTCTCTAGTTTATTTTGAAAGAAGAATCATCTCATTCGAAGCTCTACCGATCAGGATATGATTAAAATACCGAAGTATGTTTAGTAACAAATCCAATTCATGCCCTTCCAACTGATACCCTTAATTTGATTCAATCAATCTTTTTCGAATCAATAACAAAAGCTATAAATTTTCCTGAAGAGAAATAGAAATATGTTAGGAATCCATTTGTTCAAATTTTAGGTTATTTGGAGGTCGAATGACAAAGTTATGGCCAAAAGAAATCAACTTGCATTTATCCTTAATCATATTGGACCTGTTTCAGGAAAATTGGCATAACTTTCTCTAGAGATGTCAAATTAAGGTCACTTTAAGATGGTTTTGAAGAGGACTTTGAGATCTACAACTTCTGTGAATAACTCAAACATATATTTTGTCTAGAGGGTCAAAATCTCAAATTTCGAAAAGTGTAGCTGGGTTAGACGTAGTGATTCAGTCTAAGACGATTCAGATAAAGAGGTTCAGTCTAAGACTGACCAGACAAAGGTCTCCAGTCTAAGACGAATCAGACAAAGGGGTTCAGTTTAAGATGATTAAGTCTAAGACTGACCAAACAAAGGGCTTCAGTCTAAGACAATTCAGACAAAGGGGTTTAGTTTAAGACGATTAAGTCTAAGACTGACTAGACAAAGGGTTTTTACAGGGCCTTCCTCACATCACCAAAAGTTCTAAATCACTAACTACACTCTCCAGATCATGTCCACTTATAAAGATCATAACTTTTGACTCCTATGTCTAAAAGTTTCATACTATATATAGTTGGAAAGATAAGAGGATAATCTACAACTTCTAAGAAAGCACCTTTGCCTCATTCAACCTAGATTGATTCAGATTTCCTCCTGAAGTCAAAACATGAATTTTTCCCCTATGAAAAACTTGAAATTTTTCCCAAATTGACTTCCTTTAATGTAACATCATTCTTATCCATTCATCTACACCTCATCATTCATAATTCCTATTTTTTTCTTTTCCATAATATCTCACTTATGTATATATATATATAAACAATTCATGTTCAAAATCATCAACTCAAGTTGATAACTTCTTCAAGTATACCTAATTTCAACTCACATCATCCATACACAATTCATATTTCATTAAAACCAAGGATAAGAGTTTACAAAGCTTTAATGGCATTCCAAGACACATTACATCATCGGCATCAAAATCCAAAATACAAAAGATACAAAACCCGATGGTTCTCGAAATGCGTCTAAAGTCTTATTTTTATAAAATCTAACTTAAATTACAAAAACATTGCAAAAGCAGAATGATGCCTCAACTCTTGGTAACTCTATCTCATTCTCTTCACCTGAAGATGGGACGAAAAGGGGGTGAGCTTAAAAGATCATGGGTAAAAGTTTATAACGGAAAAATAAGCAAAACCTTTGAAAACATTCACTTGTCATAGAAAATTCTTATTAAGCTCATAAAACACATGGCTGTTAAATTTTCCACCAAATTCACAATAAAACAAATCATGTATGCATCAGTCTTACCAACATATCATGAGCACAAAAACACATCAAAATAGTTTGGGAGTTCCATAAACAAAACGAACTAACACATTCCTATGTAATGGTCCTGTTTAGTCATGAACAGAACGAAGTAACACAATCCCACTTAATGGTTTTGTGTAGTCGTAAACATAAGGGAGCCCTTGAAAGAGCACCATGCTACTAACGGGCAAGCGGGAGAAGCCTTTAGTTGAAGTGCACTTACCAACAGAATGGACCAAACCAAACTCATATAACATGTATTTCATAACTTGTAAACATTTTGCCCAAAAGGGCACATTTTTTAAAAGAGCTTTCATAAACATAGTATCTTTTCAAAAATCATTTTCATAAATCATCAACACAATATTCACATATCAAATACATAGCACTTTCTCAAATCATTCAAAGAGTAATAAATGCAACGTTTATGATGCAATTTAAATCATTAACTTCTTTGATTCCACAGAAAACATTAGTGGCTTATTTACTCTATTATAAACATGTACCCACCTTGAATTCCTTGCTTAAAGACTTGCTCAAAATACATCTCCTCTTGCTCCTCTTGCCTTTATTGATTTCTTTGATTAATGACAAATCCCCATTAAATAGGAATCCAATTGAAAATCCTACAATGTAAAATCACTAAAATTGATTCTAGAATACTTAAACCCATGCATTTTCTTAACTCCATAAACTAAAGCCATCCCAAAAATCCAAAAGATTTAAAATGATCTTACCTTAATTCTTCACCAATTGAAGAGTTTCTTGGATCTAATAAAAGTCTTCTCTTCCTGTACCTTTTTCTCTTCTTGAACCACCTCAAAATCTCTCTTGAAAGCTAAGAAACGAAGAAACCCTAACTATCTTCCTTCCTTTCTCTTAAAGAACCAAACTATCCTCTCTTTCTCTCTTCACTTTCATTTCTTTTCTTCTTTCTATCTTCAAGTCACTTTTTTCTTCCTCTAATACACAAGATAACACTTTCCTTCTTCCACTTATACCCTTAATGAGGGTAAAAAGTCAACTTTGCCCTTCCTTTCATGCCTGAGGTCTTTTATACTTAAGTGACATTCCAAAATCGCCCTTATACAATCTTACTACCTTAATTCAATTAACCCATGCACTAAAATCCTACTAGCATTGAGATAATAATATAATTCCAAAATGATTAATCTATCAAAACCTCAAAAATTATTAAAATCATGCATAATAATAACAAAAAAATTCAGGGGCCAACATTGTTGAATCAAGATACGATCATTAATTAAACCTAGAAACTGAACAACCTAGGATATGATCTCTAGATTTAATTAGGTAGTAGCATTATGAATTAGAAAATTTGATTAATCAAGGAAACAACCACATATGATGCGTCATTTAACCTACGTCATGTTATTCCTAATGATTACGAATCATTGGTCGCTACATATGAATTTCAATATAACAATTATGGATTATATCAAAATTCTAGCAATGGGTTTGCAATTACACAATTCAATGAATGCATTAAAATCATCCTTTCACAATATCCAATGAGTTCATACACAAATAACCAAACAATAACGAAAATATGATTATCTATAAACAAAACCAAAATCAATTAACATAGGATAACATAGTAAATTTCTAATGAGAGAAATAAACAACAAAAATAGTAAAATACACTTAACCTAGGTCATCAGTGTTGATGTCACCTCCGAACCGACGTTGGGATATCTAGCCCTTCATAGGTATCTCAAAAAAATGCTTTAACCATATGAAAATTGTCCTTCCCAAAGCCCTCTGTAGCACCTCTAGTCTTTTGTTTTCTCTCCCACCTCACTACTATTCAACTTACCCACTCAAATATGTAGGAAGTTTGTGCTTTTCTTAGCCATGTAGGTTTTTACCGAAGGTTCATTACAAATTTCTCGAAGATAAGTCTCACCTTTGTATAAGCTTTCACAATAAGATGTCTCTTTTAAGTTTGATGATATGTGCAAGGAGGCCTTTAACAAACATAAGGAGCTCTAATGGCAGACCCAATAGGAACTTGTCCTAGAGAACCTTCAACAAGATGGAACTATGCTCGGGAATAGATAGAATCAAGCAAATTTCGTTCATCCCCTTGCCTTGAACAGTCAGACTTCAAATCTGATCCAATTTCAGCTCCTAAACCTCCTTTTGCAAGCTTATGTCCATACAAGTCACATCCTTGGCTTCCTTGAGGCAAATCACACCATGGATGCTTCTCTTATTATCTTTCACATGCCCATGGTTCTCCATCAAGCTCCTAACGTCCCCATTAGTAATTCAACCCCCAAATTAGAGCCTCCCTTTTAAGATCATGTATGATACAAGTGACTCTACAATAAGGGCGATTTTAGGACAAAGAGTTGGCAAAGCTTCAAATGCCATTTATTATACCTCGAAGACTTTGAGTCCAACTTGATTAAATTATTCTACAACTGAAAAACAACTTTTATCTATGGTTTTCAATTTAGATAAATTTCAATCTTATTTTCTAGGAGCTAAGGATATTGTTTATTCTAATCATACAACTTTAATGTACTTGCTCATAAAGAAAGAAGCAAAATTGAGGTTGATTAGATAGATTCTCGTCCTTCAAGAGTTTGACTTAGAGAGATAGTGAAGGAGGTAGAAAATGTGGTTGCTGATCACCTAAGTTGCTTGATCAGAAAGGAAGATGATATCCCTATAAAAGAGACGTTTCTAGATGAATAACTATTTTCTACTGATTTGACACCTCCATGGTATGTAAATATCATGAACTTTTTAGTTACTAACAAATTACCGGTTAGTTTTTCAAAGGCGCAAATGCATAAAATGAAGAGTAAACCAAAGTACTAGGTTTGAGATTATTCATGTTTATGGATGCAATGTGTGGATCCAATCATAAGAAGGTGTGTGTCTAAGAGTGAGACGCCTTCTATCTTAGCCATCTACCATTTGTGTGCTTGTTGAAGACATTATAGGGTAAAAAGGATTACCCATAAAGTTTTAGAGAGGTTTTTAATAGCTCTCATTATTTAAGGATGCATAAATTTTTTGCAAGTCATATGACAGGTGCCAACGGTCAGGCAACTTGTCCCTTAAAAATCAAATAGCACAAACTCCCATTCCTTTCTGTGAAATTTTGACATTTGGGGTATTGATTTTATGGGATCCTTTTGTCCTTATTTTGATTTTAATTATATATTACTTGTAGCTGAATAAGGTTTCCAAATGGGTGGAAGCTAAAGCCATCAAAACTAATGACACTAAAATTGTTTCCATTTTTGTCAAATCTAACATCCTTTCTAGGTTTGGGATGCCAAAGGCAATCATAAGCGACAAGGGAACCCATTTCTATAAAAGGGTGATGGAAATATTGTTCAAGAAATATCACATCAAGAATAAGGTTTCCACCTCGTACCATCCCCAACATAGTGGCCAAGTTGAGATATCCAATCGAGAAATGAAGTCAATCCTAGAGAAAATAGTTAAGCCTAATAGAAAGGATTAGAGCGTGAAGTAGGAAGATGCATTGTGGGCTTATAGGACAACTTATAAGATGCCAATCGGGATGTCTCCATATAGACTAGTGTTTGGGAAGCCATGTCATATTCTAGTGGAGCTGCAAAATAAGGAGTATTGGGCTATAAAGTGATATCATAGGAGTGCATAGAAAATTGCAATTGAAAGAGCTAAAGGAGATGCAAAAGGACTCCTACCAGAATGTGATGATATATAAGAAAAAGACCAAGGATTTTCACGACAAGATGATCTCAAGAAAAAGCTTCATTGTTGACACGGTGATGCCTGAAGACATAAATGGCATTACTCAAAGAGGGCAACATTGAGTCAAGCCAACGACTTGAAAAAAAGACGCTGCTTGGCAGGTAGCTTAAGGTGGAAGTTTGATCTTTTTCATTTACATTCTTGCCTTTGTTGTTTTCGTTAAATGCTCCATTTCTTCCTTTTAAGGTTACATTGGGGGCAATGTAAGTTTTAAATGTGGGGGTGGTGATCTTAGTTTTTATGCATTTTTTAAGCTTGTTTATTGCATATGTGTTTTTCTTAGGTGTTTTTAAAAATCAAACAAACATTTTCTCTTTCTCTATTACTTTTAAGACTATATAGTCATAATTAGAGAGCTAATTAACTAGAAAAATTCATGGCAACTTGAGCATGTGCTTTTACTCTTTTGATTGGTCAATATACGTTATCTTTAGAAGAGCAACGACTAGTAGGGGGGATATAAGCCAATGAGATTTTGAGCCTTTATATACCGACACATTCATATCAGTCTCATTGTCTTTTGTCTATGTGTGACCTTTATGATATATGCATCTTGAGTTTGCTTTGATTTTCTAATTGAGACCATATTTTATCATATTCATTAACATGAAAATGATATAGGCATTCTTAACAAGTTGCATTAGCCAAATAGCCTATCTATTGATATGATTTTCCTTTTGATAAGCCCCGTTGAGCTTTATTTGCCTTTTCTTTTTGTGCTAACCACATTACATGCCTTAAACCTAACCAAATGTCCTATCCAAGCCTGAAAGTTAGTGGAGCATTACAATAATTGATTTTTGTAAGTGCACAAGAGTATAAGTGTGAGGGTGTGCACATATATATGTTGGTTATAATTGTTGAAATGTCATTTTATCTTTTATCAATGCATTCTAAATGTTGATGTAACTTCTTTCAATTCTTATATTAAAAAACAAAAAAAGAAAGAAAATAAATAAAATTAACAAGGTGGAAATGCATTTGTATTGCAAAGTTATTCATGATTAGTCTTTCTTCATAAAGTTGTATGAAAAGGGTGATTTGATTAAATGTTGTTTTGAAGGGTCACTCCCTATAATTACATTGTATTGTTTATCATTAATCTTTGTGAGTGACTTATGCTTCATATGCTTTGTGATGTGAAGGTTTGAATCTAGGCTGTAAAATATAGTTTTTACATTCATAATAACTGTTGGTACTCAGTTTTGAGTGAATGTAAGTCTTTGCATTGATATTATATTGAGTGTTTTTCTTACTTCGCTAGCTTTGATGGCTTTTGTGCTATATTATCCAAATGCATCGCATCTAAACTTTTTCCCATATTATAACTTTAAAAAGTCATTTGATTTGTGATTATGCATGCGAACTTAATGGTGAAGAAATTAAATGAGATTCAAATTCGTGGAACTATGTGATTTTTATTAATAATGTCAAATTTAACGGCCAATCATGTTGTCTGATATAAGGAAAAGAAAAGAGCAAGTCCTTAGTTGTCAACTTCAAATGTATTTATAGAGACTGGGATTTCTTTATGGCTTTATATATCCAATAGTCCAATTTCATTCCCTTATCTTTTTCTCAAGGTTAAGCACTTTTGCACTATAGAAAGGCAAAAAATAAAAATTTCACTTCATTCGCAAATGTCCATAATCTCTCTCTGCTGTTTTTTTTTTTAGAAACACAGACTTCAAATGTTTTCTTCTCTAACACTATAAGATAGAAAGTGAATTAAGCACATAAATACGCTAATTTCTGTGGACATTTCAATTCTACATTAATTTCTGTAGTATACATAATAGTTGCGTATGCTACTTTTCTTTAACTAGTACAATAATTTTGGCACGTGATTTAGACCGTGAAAGGTTTTACGTCATAATTGAAAATGAAGCAAAATAATGGTGAGTTGATTAAAAGATTACACATTAAGAGTGAGGCAAATCAATTGAATGATATGAAATTTTCACAAAAGTGATCATAAACTTAAAAAGAGGATAAAGGAAGGAGATTTTGAACATAGGGAAGCTAACCCAAAATGAGCTTTTCAGCTTTCAAACAGCAAATTGGGTAATTTTCTGTTGGCTTGTTACGATATGGACAAAAGAGTTGGAGTCATGGAGCACCACTTGATTTACATTGCCTATTCTAACCTCACACACTAAATGAGGACGATATGATCGATCATCTATGCCCATAAAAACACTCCATCGATAGCAAAGTCCACGGTTAGAGTTTCTTCGATTGTTTTCTCTTTGCTGGCTCTTGTAAGTCATACACTCAATCTATGGCCTCTCGAGGCAGTATCACCGTCTCTACCTCCCCAAAAGTCGCCAACGGCGAGAGTGCTGCCCCTTCGACCACAGGTTCACCGAAAGGTCAGTGCCTGTGCTCACCAACTACACACGAAGGGTCGTTTAGGTGCAGGTTTCATCGATCAAAGTCATCGCCATGGATGAAACGTTCCAACTCTATGCCTCCGAGTAACTCCGTAACTTCTCTTTCTCCCAAGTCTGTTGATTCTACTTAGTCATAAAGTTGGTCCTTTTTTATGTATAGAGAAGCCACATCCCGATGAAACTCATGGTCTAATGCTCTGTAAAAATCCATAGCGAGAGGGATTGCAGTTGTTATTTCGTTGGTGATTGTGGCTTCTATGTAAAACTATCGTTCTTCTGCAGTTATAATATTATTAAGACAACCCTTCTCTATTTCCAGAGAGTTTGATACTTGAATTGTTGGAACCCTTTTATGGACGAAGATAGCTAGAGTTGATACAAGATAAAGCTACGGTCCAAAACTTGCTGGCCAAATTGATGTAAAGAACTGGAAGAAAGCTACGAGAGAAAACTTGATAATTTACCTTTAGTTTTCTGTCTTCTTGTCCGGTAAGTTGTTGGAGTGGATTCCCCTCGAAATTGCGCAAAAATAACAATCTTCGGCTTGACCTGTCAGATAAAATAGGAAAAGGAAAATTGAACGGCAAAACTCATTTCTTTTCTTAAATTTGAGCATTTAGCATGTTAATATTGAAAACTATGATTGTTTCAGTTTTTAATTTCTCTCCTTTTATCTCAATTAAGGTACTAAATTCAGATTCCTCAAATTTCGTAAAGGAATATGGAAGTACATGCATGGATTGCGGCTCGGTGCATTCTAATCCTTTAATTAATATCATTATATTGCTTCCTTATTATTGCATATGGATAAGGCTTTGACCATGGACTCCTTGCTTCAAGGAAGTCTGATATCAGTTAATAAATACCTCTAGCAATTAGACTGATTCGAATACCACATCCGGAATCTCCATGGGTACCGAGAAAAAGTATGACAATTAACTAGTTAAAATAATACGTTTGAGCATACCATCGGACGATCGGTATGTAGGTTATCGTTGTGTTTGATAGATTATTGTAGAACTAACATCAGAATATTGTGATTATTGGTAAGTTCTTAGTATAATGGCTAAAACACAAAGTCCTTCGGGTACATAATTCTCAGCTTTTTTCTTAATAACCTAATAATTCTTTTTTTTAAATAATAGTCGTAATAATATTTACACTCTTTTGTCGTTCAACTCCAATCTTAACTTAAGTCAGTAAGTCCTGTTATTACTCTTACCCTTATATCTTACATAATGGTTAAGTCATATAAGGAAGATTTTCCTTTTATACATCATAATACAGATGAAACAACTAGGATCATCTCTGATTCTTATATTCAAGCTAAAGGAATGTTTGGATAAATCTTTAAAAACAACTGAATATGTTTTTACAGAATATTTTGTCTAAATATATTTCTTATTTTACTAATACTTTACGAGAATATTTCTTTACAGAATAATTTGTCTAAATTTATTTTTCATTTTACTGATAATTTGCGAAAATGATAGCAGGACTAGATTTAAAGAAGATTGATTTCAATAAATATTAATTTGACTTGGATAATTATACACGGCACCTTTCTTTTCTCCTCTTTCACACTCCGCGTCTCTGGACCACTGGTCCCACATACATATGAAGATGCTAGATGATCGATGCAGAGTTTTGAATGGTGGACGTAAGAGTTATCCTTTATGATATCGTGATTTACATCGAGTTCTTTCAACATTTATGGACTAGAATCAATAATAACTTAATCCTCTTCATATTTTACAAAACTAACTTTAAATTTAAATATAATGTTTTAAAAATTTCTCAAGTCTTTTTGGTCCGTTTCTTACATTTTCATATTTATTAATTATAAAACTATATATATTAATATATTAAAATAAATTTAAAATGTAATTCATGTACTCGTAACATAATACAAGAATAAGATGATGTTTAGAATGGTAAAAATTGAATTCAATTCAAATGTTTGGAAACAGAAGAAAGGAATGGGTTTAATTCATGCATGAATTGACCAAGTGCATGTTAGAGTTATGTAAATATAGTGCCCTGGAAAGCAAGTGTATTTACTTATAACTTAATTTTCTTCCAGTTACTTT